>JAVQJD010069732.1:0-27245 GCA_036023655.1 Nannoperca australis
AATTGCACAGGTTTTAATCAACTCAGCATCAGCAAACAGCTTCTTAGCTTTAGCACGGTTCCATGAAACACGCAGCGATGCAGCTGTCGCGCTCTCTTGTGCTGATGTTGATTTGCACATAGTAGAAACAGAGTGTTTGTATGATGCTGTCATACTTGCTGTTTTTCGTCTGCGCTGGTCTGATGTTGCAGGATAGTTGGCATTAAAACTGGCAGCATGCATTGTGTTGCCCTTTAGATGATCTGCTAAGCTACGGTCTGCATGAATATCAAGCATGTCGGTTTAGCATCGGCGTGATCCGGTAAAACAGAACAAAACTCATCAGTCCAGGCAAGATAGAACTTACGGTGTTCCTGGTCGACTTTGCGCTTTTTCATGCAAGCCATGTTGTTATTGATTTAGGGTGATCAAAGACTTACTGGTAATTTTTTGCTTACATGACAGGCAGCTTAGCTAGACGGGGACCCTAGAGAGCGTGCAGCACGTCATACATTTACGCGCCTTCTGTGGCGTAGGTCGGAGGTCAGGTGGGATGAGGTCAAATAAAAGTAGAGCAGCACACACTTTATTTATTATGACCAGGTGCATGAGTGTCAGTGGGTCGATGCAGGCCAGACATTTGGCTTTCGCGGGCCGGATTTGGCCCACGGGCCGCCAATTGGGGTTTGCTGACATACAGGAAAACCTTCCACATTCCAGTGGGAAATACTACTCAGCGGGTTTACTAGTCATGCACATAGAACCTAGTTAGGTGACCTTGTGAGTACTTTCTTGCTTAAATTTTATAATGAAATAATGACATTCTTTGTGAATATGTCGAACATCACTGTCATTTTTTTTATCTGTTCAGAGCAGCATCTTCGGTACTTTGAGGGCAGTTTGCAAAGTTCTGACAATAATATTAGAGTGAATTTGAGACTCCCTGGCTGCTGCTTTATTTTGGATGTTGTCCAGAAAAGTCTTCTTTCTCTTTCAGCTGGTACATCATGCTGCCATGGTCTTCGTAAAACAAGAAGCACAATTCAAGTCTTACGTTTCATTTAGGTTTCATAACACGATGTGGATCATGTTGCATGAGTTTCATGCCCTTATGACCAACTAAGGTCAGGTTTCCTGAAATCCATTTTGCTCAGAGCGCACACGATCTCCTTTTCAAATCCACACTGAAAACATTATGTCGAACACAGCACAGTGGATGATAAGAGGCACTGGCAGGATGGTCAGGCTATTTCTAAACTCCTTATGCTGCTACTTGACGACTCATTACTAAATATTAACATTCTGTGACAGCTCCATATATTGTCTTGAAACATGGACTTGCATATTTTTTTATTCCCTAATAAGTCTTAACTTAATCCTCATACGGGAACCATGCTGGATGTATTTTATAATATTTATGTAACTTTCTATATGCTGTGACGCATAAAGACTTAATCCCATTTATCAAGTAATCTTTTCACTAGTTTTAGATTTTCACAGCAAAAACATTAGTCCATGCTTATGCTTGTTTGATTTTCCTTTACAAAGTCAAGTAATAGGCTGTTGTATCGTCTACAGTTTGTATGTATCTGACTGCCACTCTGTTGACAACGCCTCTTGAAATTTCAAGCATTTTTGGTATAAAGCAAACTTCCACTGCAGCCCCCACCACACTAAAAGCCCTAAAAGTGTTTTTTGTGGGTTCTCATGGGAGGCTTCGTTTTTGGTTTAGCATTCACGAGGATGGGTTCTTCGCTTTTATGTAATGCCGACTGCTTCCTAATCCCAGCGGTGCTCCATGCAGTGGATTGAAAGGATTTTCTTGAGAGTCGAACGAGAATGCTGTCATTCCTTTAAATCCTAAAATAGAATGGGAGGCATTACAGCAGCAGCCACCAGAGAGCCAAACCATGCAAAAAGGGCTTTGAACAGTTGGCTGGAAGAGCTTAACCCAAAATGAACTGGTCCACTGATGCTCAAAGCCAACCGCCCAGGCCAGCGGCCATGGCATGGAAGAAAAGTGGGAAAGATCCGAATCTTGTTCAGTAAAAGTCTCTGCAACCTTAGACCACCCTGCTCATCCTCTGATCTGGCTACTTCTCTGCCTTATTACACAAAGTACGAAGTTACGAGCTACTACGAGCTATAATTCAGGCAGCGTTTGGACTTCTAATTAATTAACTAATATAGTGAAGAATATTAAGAAGAGCCTTAATACAAGTCTGTAGAAAGTACACAATTAGGAGTTTTCCTATCAGGTGGCTGAAACACGCACATGAACGTGTGTCCCAGGTTCCTCAGACAAAGGTTAAGAACTCTGACACCCCCATTACAATAGCAGGACTGCAAAGTAAATAATTATATCCTCATCACTAAGTGAGTACTATCTCAAATCATCAATTACACTCCATGGAATAGTGATTATAACGATTTCTCTTTGATGAACTGCTCCTCAGACCAGACTTCAGAAGAGATTTACTGTAAACATTTTCAACATTGGTGATCTCCACTAAGGTGAGACGTAACCTCATGTCATAACTCTCATGTTTGTATATAAAGCTACAACTGGCAGCTAGCAGCTAGCATGGGTCTGTTCAAAGGTAACAGAATCTGCTCATTATCAGTTCTAAAGCTCACAAATTCACGCAATATAACTCGTCAATCGAATCCCTACAAAACCTGATATGTAGACACAACAATTCTCTGTTTTATGGGAGGTTATGTGTCAGAATATTTCTTGGGCAGGACCAATAATTTCCTCCTAGTCTGTGCTGGTTGCCAGCAACTTGACTTGACTACAGATGCAGTCTGTAAAATGCCAAACTGTTGTTTTTACACTATGATTTCATATGGATTAAACAAACAAAATATGACATGTTAATTAGTAAGCTTTAGAAGTGGAAGTAGAGCTGTTTATTTCTATTTCCAGTCTTTGTGCAAAGTTAACAGTACAAGTTTATTTGTCAACATGACAGCATACAGGATTCCTTTAAGGAAGGCTTACTGTATGTGTGATCTCGTCGGTGTATCTTGCAATCAATCGACAAATTGTTCCTTATGAGCAATGACACACATTAAGTGTGTATCGGAGCTGTAAAGAGTTTACTATTCCCTGTGTTATTTATTGGTTTTGATGCATTTGTAAATAGCCCCAAATATTCTGTAAAAAGAGTTGTGCAATAAATCCATACATAATGCGTTCAGGGACAGATAAATGGAAGTAGTACAAAACGCGGTCAAGTGACAGTTCTTCTACTCAGCACTCAGCAAACATCAATGATTTTTTGAACTCTTTCACCCCTACACCACATAGTTCCTGTGAAACTGACACAGTGTTTGTCTAAATATAAGATTAAAATGCAGAAGGAAAAGGCAAATTTGCTTAAGTTCCTCAAACATTTATTTCCAGAGAAAATCATTCTCCTTTCCAAAAAGTAAGAGATGACAGCAGTTTAACTCAGAAGCTTTGAAATTAGAAAACCCCAAAACAAGGAGACAAAGAGTAACTGAAGCCATGTAACAAAGACACTGATCATCTTATCATGCACAGCTTCTTTAAATTATTGTTGACTGTTGTAAAGTGGGATCACGGACAATTGAGTTTTCATTGTGCAAAAAGAAAGAGCGAGAGGAGGGAGGAGGGGGAGCGTGAAAGCTAATAGAGGGGTTTGTTGAGGACAATGGCTCAACTCAGCAGGGCCATCTGAGGTCTGTTTATTCTGTCCTTACCTCATGCTCCCACTAACCAATCGTATTCATCCATTAGACCTCAGTAGTTCAACAAAGATTAACACTGAGAATGTCCCTCTGTGGAATGAGAAAATGTGATGAAACATGCCCACTTTCTGTTAACACACACTGGGCAGTGTATTTCTTTACATAATGTTACTCACTGGTTCCCTCAGTGGCCTTTTTTGTCTTATGTATCCCCACAACCCCATTATTCAAAACCACCCAACTTGTTCCAAATGTGTTTGTTTAAAATTGATAAACAATATATATACATTTATCTTATCGATATATACAATCATTGAATTGTTAATGTTGTTTTTGTCACGTTTGCATTGTACTATTTATACTTGGGAGTGGCAGGAGCTGGACGTTTCAACCTTTTATACATTATTATTAGCTAACTTTCACCATGTATCTGTTACTTTTAGTGTTCAGGTGCGACAGCTGACTCAATATCTGGATTTGAAAACAAATCTAATCGTGGAAATCACTGCCATATCTTTTTTTTGTGATACTTCAGTAATGTATTGACTGTGTGCAAGGATTTCATTTGGAGCCAAGTGAGGGTTCCTTCATGGTGGACCCTGACGATGGGAAGTCGAGTGGGTGGAAAGAATGAGTCATCCTTCATCTGTCCACCGCGTTAGGTTGCTGCCGCTGGTGCAGAGCCGAGTATCTCACGGCGCTGAAGGAGCGGTGATGTCAGAGCTGTCACTGTTCGACTCTCTCATCAGCAGCCGCTCACAAAGCTCTTGGTATTTGTGCACTGAGGGTAAGATGGAATACAATAATAACACTGAGTGGAGAGTGCTGTTTTCATTTAGCCCTGTCTCTGTGTTGCAAGCCCTCCTTGAGCATTGTTTCCTATTTTTTAGCTGTTTGCTTTACACTGCCACATGTTGGACTAAATGAAGCAATGGAAATAAACATGGGGTTTTCAAGAATGTGCACACTATGTGTCCCTGAATATCCTCCCTCAACAGATTTGTTTCTTCCTCCAATCTTCTTCCTAATACTCAGAAAAAGTTGATTCCACTCCTGCCCTGCCCTGCCCTGTGTGCTTCCCAGGAAGAAGGTCCCTAAACTGGTGATGCAAAAAAAAAATATTCATCTGACTGATTGTGTTTTCACGGGAGCCGAGTTTGTTTATTTTTTTAGAACAACACATCCTTAACGCACTCTGTACATGACAGCCCTAATGAATGACTCAGAGTAAGCCAAACATCTGAAATTACCACCCACATGCTATTGCCGAAAATGACGCAGATGTGCTCTTAGGTAACTTTTTCTCTCCATCTTAGTCTACAAGGAATGGATAACACAAGGAGCTAGTGGCTAGTTCTGTGAAGTAAGTGACTCATCATTGGAAATGTTACAACGGTTACATAACTGCTGTACTTTCTCGGCATATGTTTACCCTTCCTATGAAATGACTTCTTGGTATTGTTTTAGCAACCTGAACGTGAATATGAACAAACCTAAACATCTTTGTCTGGATAAAGTGATATTATGGTACAGGTTTGGGTCAAAGGATCTGGGGTTTATTGTCCTGTTAAAGATTTGTCCTCTATTTTTTATAATTTTATCTTAAGATGTTTGGAAATTTGATATATAAATATAATTTGATATACAGCTGTTTACAGTAGTGCAATACTTGCATACTCTATTGGAACAAGCAATTGAATGACCAAGATTTATGTCTAAAGACATGTTGTCTTGAAAGACGTTCTCCTGTTTATTAAGGCTACACTGCCCTCTTCTGGTAACTGATACAAAATCTTCACAATAAATTTGAAAAAATCACCCAAAACCTATTTAATAAGATCAGTCTTGTAGATTACCAAGATTACAATTGATCTCACACAATGTCTTTTGGAGATGTTAGATTTAATTTCTATCTTTACATGTAAATGCTATATATACACCACATAGACACATGTTGACAGACTGTATAATGCTGTAAATATAAATACAGATCATTTCTTCTACACAATCCCCCAAACCATCCGACTCCACCACCTCATCTGCCCATCCCATCCTCCAAACTCTCCCACTTACACAGATATTTTACTTCAGAAAAAGTACTTATACAACAATGTAAAAATAATCTATCACAGGCATTCAAAATCTTACTTAAGTACAGGTACAAAAGTATTATCAACAACATATACTTAAAGTAAAAAAACAACAACTTGTGACCCCACAGTATGCATGCTACTGTTGCAACTGGTCAAGTTGGAGCTAGTTTTAACTACTTTATGTACTGTTACTACAGTGGTTCCCAATCTAGGGGTTGGGCCCCTCCAAAGGTTCATAAAATTAATCTGACGGGCTGTGAGATAATAAATGGGGTAGGAAAGAAGAAAGACAAAGTTCTGATAGACATATTTGTATTTATTTTTGGGTGAGGGTTAGGGTTAGTTATCTTTAGTTTTTTTGGGTGAAATATTGGATAATTTGAGGCTTCAAACAGTTATTTAAATAAAACCACATGAGAGGTTTGTAGGGAAATGTCTCTTTGGTTGAACTGCTAACAACTCGTAGACATATAAAACATGACAAGGGGCCCCAATCAGACACTGCTTTTTTTGAAAAGGGTCACAAGCCACAAAACACCTTTGGTTTAATCTTTAACAGTGCATTATGAGCTTATCATGTGTTTTTTACATGCCATCTATAGATATCTATATGTATTAAGTAGCATAAAATGGAAATAAGTAATACACAAGTACCTCTGAATTGTACTAGTGGTTAAAGAAAGCCTGACAATGCTGCTCACATTACATTTGATGTCAACAGGAGGAATGAGGCTAGTGTTTCTGAAAAGGAAACACTGGGAGGGTTTGAAGATGCGTGTCCCACTCTAAATGCTCACGCATCAATTTCTTAGTGCTGCTGATCCATGCCACAGACAGTCAAGAAGAACAGCAGCCTGGCCTTCATTGCTTAGGCTCACTTGACACCATCTGCATCAGCCTTCTGTTTCAGTTATGCAGAGATTCAGCTATATCAGCTTGAGGCTGGATTCAAATAAAGAAAGAGATAAAGAACTTTGTGTATGTGACCCATTTCCATCAGAGGAATTTGAAACATCTTGTATTTTGGATCTCCATTAAGGATGTTTAGGGAAGCCAGCTTAAGATGTCATAACAGCTAAAGCCTAGACCTTGGCCTTGCCTTCTGTTTGTGGGTTGGTAAGAAGTGTAGCCAATTAACACTGGGCTGCCCGAGCCAGGAAGGGCAGAGTGAAAGTCCTTCCTCCCTTGGCAGAGTCACTGGGGGTGACATATGGTACTAAGGCTGAGCTGTTTGCTTCTGTCTGATTGGAAACCGAGCTCTCTCTAGTAAATGTGATCACAGGTCACCCAGGGAAAGTATTCCAGAAGGAGGGTATGAAAATAATGATTTTATTTTTCAGATTTGGCATGGCAAAAATGTACCATTGTGTTAAATTTTTTCTACCAATCACTAATCTTCATGTGGCAGTTGTGTTTGTCCTGAGATGATACAAAGACATGATAAACCCACAAAAGAGTTGGCCTCAGAGGTGTATCAACTTACACATACCTTTTTTTTCAGACTTTAGAAAGCTCCCTCCACAGTCACAGAGGACTTTATACCTTACTACTTATACTCTGTGATGCGTAAGCTGAACTTGATGTGTAAAATGTGTCCCTTTAATGCCCCTTTAATATCTCAACTGTGACTTCTGAAAGTTTATAGCATTAGTATTATACTTACGGCTATTCTGTACATGGTTTCAATAACTGTTCATTTGTGGGAACAAACTTCAAAAGCAAAAGATCAACTGGAACATAGCAGTGGGAACTCATGGAGGAAGAAATGTACAAAATGACATCATCATTACAACATTACTTGCAAATTTCTTGAATTGTATATTGGAATTTGGATCCCATTAAAAATCCATAGACAGTGTGGTTTTTGTAAAAGGATTGGCATTGTTTATATAACTTAGTCGATTAAAAGAGAAAAATTATGGAGAGAATTACTGAAAATGCTAGTTTTATTATTTACGTGAATAAAACTAGTATTTAAAGATATCAAAAAAGTATATTTGACATAAATAAAAAGAGCTGGAAGAGCCAGAAAGCATTCAAGCTGAAACTACTTTCAGGATTTTGGTCATATTTGAATAATCTTGGACTTGTGCAGCTCTAGCATCGCAGATCATAGATAGCATAGTTGACGACATCAAGATGGCCAATATCAGTTCTTTTCCTTTGACGGCTGCCCGTTGATCAGGCCGGACTCCCAGCGTTGCCACAGAGGAGCCTTCTGACCTCCAGCTTTTTGAACTTTTGCCTCCTGCTGTGAGATAAGACAGGGATTAGTTCCCTTTTTCCTGATCTTCAGAATTTGAGCTTAACTTCAGAACCACTTGTAATAATTCAAGCATTTGTAAAACAAAGTCTGGGCTAATACTTCAAATCTAATGTCTTCTTTCATCCATTTCAGGTTTCAATTCAGTTAGGTTTCAGGCAATTCAGTTCAAGCTAAATTTCCCTTCTGATATGGTAAACCTCACCTTTAGTAGGCCTATTCATCAGTGCTTTCTTAGGGATTTCAAAGTAATACATAACAATAACTGTGAAATGCCAAGAATGGAAACTTACAATAATCCATCCTGTAGAGAATTAGTGACAATATAACATGACGTCACACTGTGTTCTTGCCAGTGTTGTACAGAAAACAAATGAGTAGATCTTACACAACGATAAAGAAAACAAGAAAGAAGCTATTTACAGTAATTAGACCTGATGCATCACCTGTGTCTGCTCAGATTTCATCTGGTCTTTGTTGGAAGGCGGTGGCCAAACCCGTTCCAGTTTCCCCCTGGACTGTTTCCTGACATCTAAAGGACAGTAAGAAGAAAGGAGCAGGATCATTTGAAGGGATTTCATTTGAGGCAGCAGTTTCCAGTAAACCATTAAGGATTACACAAATGTCACTAGACTGAACATGCTACCTTACCCAGCCAAACCCATAATCTGAGATGGATTATGTTCTCCAAACACAATGGTTAGCCCTCATTCTAAATCCTTGTGACATTAAAACTGAATCAACCTCCAACCTCTTGCTTGTGAAAGTATGTAAGATAAGCAGCTGAACAGGGTTGTATGATGATGTAACAGTGTGATCTTATGCTGCGTGCAAGTTGTATCATTTAGACCGTAATCACAAGCAGCTAAGTGGGGGAAAAGGCTTACAAGCCCAGACTTTTAATTCTGAGTTGGAGATTTTGGGAATTTCTGACATAGTCGATTACCCCCCACTTTGTGATAATAGCTACAGACATCAAAAAGAGCTGTTGGCCTACTAGCTGCTGTTGGATTACAGCCAGTTCCACTAACGACAGCCGTTTTCAGCTGTCAAAATCGATAGGCGCTGGCTAGGAATGAGAAACCTGTTTATGTCAAATGACTACTATTTTCGAGTGGAACATTTTCCCCTGTTGACACAGAAAGCTGAAACAGAGCAGGAAGCTTGCCAAGCAACAGTAACTAAGGTGGGACATAGGGAAAGGTCAACTCAGTAATTTCCCTCAGTTTAGCCCAGCCCCAGACATATTATATTGCTGTCACGTAAAGCGTCATCTTCACCTTGAGTCAACCCACGCATCATTATCCAGCAGCTGTGACTGGAAACACTCCCAAGTTGGCTGCACTGTTTTGTGGGGTCTCCAAGCTCTCCTGCTGTGCATATAGGCAACAGCAGATGTAATAAAAGAAATAAAAAACTGTACATACACACAACAACACCTATCAACTGTCGGAAGTCATTCGTATTTAGCCAACACAACACAAGTGAACCAGAAGTGCCCCTGGCTCAAGCTGGAATGCAGATAGTGGCCATCGTTTTGTCACTCAGCCCACTGGCATCTGATGACTCAGATCAAGCTGCTTATAGAGTGATGTGCCCTTAACTGTCTGTGACAGGGTCGACACTAAGTTGTTGATTAGACTCCTCAGATAACACTATGTGATGCTAATGCAGAGAGGCATTCATTGAGGTGCTCAGTCTGAGTGTCAGAAGGCCGGGATGTAAAATGAATAAAGATCTAAGTTGCATAGTAGCAACCTGATGGAAAGAATCCATAAATGTTTAATATTTTCCACCTACTTTTTTGTAGCATTGTCAGTAATGTTTGTGCAAATGATCAAATAGCAACCTCTATGGTGCATGTAGTCACAAAAAATATAAACACTCATCATCAATGGAAGAATAAGTCCTCTGATCTTTTACTCTACTTCTACTTCTAAGAATACTCAGTTACAGGTATTTAAGGTACTTAAGTAAGTAGGGATTGAAAGGAACAAAAGTAATTTGAGTGGTATAATATAAACAGTATATTAGATAATATAAAATGTAATGCAATCAAGAACAAAACATATTTTATAAGCTGATCATGTGGTTTAGGATGCACAGTAAAGTCTTTCACTTGCCTGAAATGTAGAAGTGTGTAGAAATATGAAATGTAAATTATTAAGTACAAATACCCCAGAATTGTCCTCAAATACAGTACTAGAGTAAGTGTATTTAGTTACATTCCACAATTGATAGTCATGTTAAAAGTATCACAGAGACCATGAAGACTAACCTGGTACGAGTGTCGGTGTATATCTTGACTTTTCTTTGTCTTCACTGGTCGGCCTGTTCTCTCCATACAGAGTACATCTCTGTCTGCGCAGCTCCTCCTCTCTTTCTTTGGCCTCCCGGATGTCCTTCTCTACTTCCGGCTGCAGAGCCAGGGCTGGACGCAACTTGTAGAAGGGGTTTTGTTCAAGGGTGAGAGATTCTTGTGTGATGTTTCCTTCCCTTTTGTACCTAGTCTCTACCGCTGACATAGAGACATCCGTGCTTAATGAATCCATGCTTCTGTACAGGCGCACGTTGTTGTCTTGTTTTGGGTAGGGGTATAAGCGTGTTTTGTCTCGAGAACCACCAGTTTGGCTCTTTGATTGTAAGTCTTCAGGACTTTTCTCCGTCTCAGAGGTTGCAGATGTGTACAGCCTGAGGGAATGTGCTCTGGAAAGTCTGTGACTTTTGAGTGAAAACTTCTCTAGGCTTCGTGTGCGCTCTAGAACAGAAGGGTAAACATGACCTTTCATCGGTGAGGTTGGGGGTTTCCGGTGCCTTGTTGGACCCTCTGTGTTATCCTGCTGAAAAGCCTCAAACAGCATTTTTGTCTCTTTTAATTGGCGGACTTCCCCTTTGCTGTATCCCCCTGGGATCGTCCCCTGGTTGACCAGCACCAGTTCTCTCAGAATTTCCTGACTTATCTCCTTTTGCATCTTCTGCTCAGAGAACTGCCAGTCACTGAGCGGGCCTGGGCCAGCCGTGGTGGTAAGTGGCTCAAGCGAGATATTGGTTTTAAAGGGGATCTCTAGCACATCTGGATTATCTGCAAGGTTAAAGACGCCACTGGCTCTCTGCAGGTTCTGCTTCTCCTGGAGTGCTTCATGGATCCGCCTCTCAGTGGTCTCATCGACTGAGAATCGGTGGCGGGTGGATGGAAAAGGAATGTGGGTGGAATATGTTTCATGGGGGTCAATCAAAGACAAATCTGCAGGTACCCAGCTGTCACTTTTATCATCACCAGAGTCTCCTGTCTCTGTTGTGGCAATTATGTGATGCTCTGGCTCTACAGACATTGTGGACAAAGATATCCTTGCTTTTGTTTCAACATCTTGACTCTCAAGCTTTTCATTTTTTTCCTTCTCCATCAGGTTCGTCTTTCTTCCCTCATCCTCAAGCGTCTGAGATGGACTCTCCATCTCATCTCCACCTGTCAGACCCCCTTCTGCTTTCAAATCATCTACTCCAGTCCCAAGCACACCCTTTGTCTCACCTCTCGTCTCTTGGACTACCCGCTGGGAGGTATGAGGGCTCTCTGGTATATGTACTTCCTGTCTTTGCTGCACTTGCTGCAGACGTTGAAGCAGTTGCTCTCCTTGTTGGATATCAGTAGCTATTCTCCTGCTCCCATCTCCCTGCTCTCCCTTTATCACTGTCTCTTCAGAGCCTTCAGAGATGGGGAGTTGTGGCAGTTGTGTTTCACTAGTGCCACTCTCTCTCCTCACCGAGTCATATTTTGTAAGGTTATAGTTCAAAGATCTGGTGTCAACATGCTCTTCATCATCATTGGACACTTCTGTTGGGATCTCTGGTACCTGTGGCTGATTGGTCGCTGTGTCCATCTTGTTTTGGTTGTATTTGCAGAACTCTGGTGGCCCGCAGGAGTCTAAATCATCCTCATTCACACTGAGACTAGACAATGCTGGGGCATTTGTCTCCACACCGTCGCAGTCTGCTTTATTCATTAGCTTT
This sequence comes from Nannoperca australis, assembly GCA_036023655.1. Classification (NCBI taxonomy): domain Eukaryota; kingdom Metazoa; phylum Chordata; class Actinopteri; order Centrarchiformes; family Percichthyidae; genus Nannoperca; species Nannoperca australis. The sequence continues at coordinate 12,061 of JAVQJD010069732.1, forward strand.
GAGTCTGTCTCAGCATGACCACAAATGTCCTCCGATTTTGTTTTCTCTCCCTCTTGATCAGAATGTGTCTTCTTTTCAGTGTTTTCCTCAATGCTTGAAGGTACCTGCTTTGGATATTTGTTACTCTCAGCTTCAGTTTCCTTCCAGTTTTTCTGTTCCCCACTCAAAATTACAATTTCTTCAGGTTCCTCATATGATTTGTCATCTCCTGTGTTGTCCTGATGGTGTCTTCTGGATAGACCATAACATGTATCCACCGGACTACCCTCCTTGAATGTTTGGTCTTGATCTTTTGGTAGAGTGGCGTCCTTGTCTTTGGACAAAGATACGGTGTCCATAGACTCCTTAGAAGTCTGCGCTTTACTTGCTTTCTCTTCATCCACCTCGTTCTGTGCTGCCATTAACTGCTTCTCACCATGGTGCCACTCTAAGCCACTGGGATTAGCTTTAGCTTCTGTGTCTTCCCAATTTGTAAGGGTCACACTGGAATTATTCACTGTTACATCTGTGCTGCCCTCTGCTGGCAGCAAAGGAGCCATGTGGGATGGAGGTGGTGGGATGAAGACATCATCTGTGCCCTCATCATCCATCACACTGCAGTACCTAGGGATCAGTGCAGGGGTGACTTGGGGCCCCTCACCACAGGTTATAGATGGGCCCTCTGTGTGGTCTGTCACAGGGTTGGATTCCATCTTCATCCACAGACCACCATCATCCTGGGAGACCGGACCTTGAGGGCTGGGTCTGGGATCTCTTGTTTCCATGGTTACAAGCCTTTGTAACACTTAGGGCTCTCTTCTTCTCTATTTCCCTTTAAGTCCATTACATAAGAATATGTCACTAAGGTTGATAATAAAATCCTTTTGCAAAACAGAACCAGCCTTGTCTATCTTTTTTGACCGATTGAAGATTTTTGCTTAGTTATGAGTAAAATATTTTCATCACAGGGCAGAAACCTGCTAGGGGTCCCCCTTGACAAGTTTTTTTTAAGGGACCCTGTGCACTCTTTATGCAATGTGTACATGTTTCTGTGCCATTATACTATCAGGCCCCAGGTTTGCTGCGTGGTAATTTAAATAAACACAAGTTAATTTCCGAATAGGCAACATATAAGCAGACACGGAGACCCTTTAGACAGGACAAAGATAAGTTTATAAATCAGGACCCGCATTAAAGATGCCCTGTGGAGTTCTGGACCAAAAGTAGCGCTAGAGAGCAAAGTTTTTATCAGTGGGTCCCTGTTTTGTTAGTTCTCATGCACATGCAGGAGGACACACATTAATGCCCAGGTCACATGATTTACAGATTGCGGTAACATGTCAAGAAATGCAGCAATGTACAAACAAGCAAAGTGAGCACAGTGAAGAAGAGAGCAGCAAGAAAGTAATCATGGATGTAAACAGCGCAGGTTTCAAACTTTTAAGAAAAATCTGCAAATGTTTATGAGGAAGGAGATGCACTCAACATGTTTGTTAGGCCTCTTAGTTAGTAACACTGAATGTAAACAGAAACGTAATTTTACACAGGGCACCTATAAGGCCCTTATCATGTACGTTGTGTGATAATATATTCCCAAACAAATTCTCATTTACATTAGCACAAACCAGTTGACATACAGTAACCCTGGAGCTTCCAGCACCTCTGGAATTCTGCAGCCCCAGGGCATCTGCCTGCTTTACCCTGTTGGCTACTGCGCCTTCATAAGGACATAAAGTGTGCAAATCTTTCTCTTGACTTATATTTTTAATTATCATGATTTCTTAAGATGCATGTCTTAAAGTCTTCTGACGAGAATATTATTTAGAAAGTGTATTTATAAGGCACCAAAATAATCGGGAGCTACATCCTTTTTCCCCCCTAGCAGGGCATACAGCTTCTGCCTTATTTTGGTGACTTTTCCCCCCCCGCTGTGACCTAGCGCAGCCAATTCTGCTGACAAAGGGAAAGAGTAATCGGCTTTGCTCTGTCTGTTCTGGCACGCACGCTATGTACAGTATCTGCCTGCAGAGATGCTCATCATCCCATCAGTTTGCTTGTTGAGAATTATGCTTTGCCATTATTGTGTCTTGTATAAGAGACCTTAACCAATTGGGCTCATGTCTGTTATCCATGAGTCACAGTGACTATTTCTCTTTAAATGCAACTGCAGTGTGTATTTATACTGATGCCTCATAGAGAACATAACTACACAATGTTTGTTTTTCTTAATGTAAATAGTTTCCTGGTATTATCTGGTTCCCGGAGCTGCAAGTTTAAATCTATGAGACTATATTTACACCTGCATTTAGGATTACGAACAGCACATACTGCATAAAGCTCAAGCAACAGGACATATTAATGCGCCTTAATGAGCTTAACCTGTTTATTCCATCATCCTTTCAAGGAACATTTTCTACACTGTTATGAAAAAGGGTCTTATAGATTACTTTAAATTCTATTCAAAAATATTCAAATACTTTACTACTGTATAAGTGACATTGTACATGCAATGTCATGATTCCATTATCCAATCATTTCTCCACAGATTAATCCACATTAACTGTTTGAGCCAAGACAATAAACTAACTCTCTTTATGTTTGACATAAGATCTGTTGTTAACATTTGATTAAAAGTGATTGAAAATGGCTGTTCTGCTAGTAGTGTAAACTTAGAAATTAATTAACTAATATTTAAAAAGAAACATACAGTTATGATGATTGTGGCATGCTCTTTAACTGTATTATTGGCTTATTGTTCTTGCTATGACCAGATAAACCTGGCACTCAATCAGAGAGAGAATATTGAGGGAGAGCAGGTATCCAATTAGGGGAAACTATATGTTTGAATAGTATGTAAGTATAAGTATAGTATAATAATGAACTAAAGAAATGTAGTAATATCTGTAAATGCAAGAAAATGTTAAGAAACATAACATCTGAAAGATACAAACAATGTAACAGTGTGAAATGACAATTATTAGATTATTTATCAGTGTCTTAATCTGTTATGATTTTTCATTATATTGAGTTCCATATTTAGTTTGTTTTGTTTCACCGTTGTCTCGTAAGCATGAAGGATAGGCATAATAAGCTTGGGCTTCAGCCTACACATTTTCTTTTTTTCGGTCAGAGAATATTATGATTCATTTTGGTTTATTTTACTAGATAGGATGATGCAGTATTGGTTAACCACTTTCATAACTGCATGGTGAATGTCGTTAGTGTGTATAATCATCCGAACGCAAGAAACTGAACTGAAAAGAGTGATAGAAAAGAAAACAAAGTACAAAGGTAAACAAATAATATAGAAAGTTTGAAGGAAGAGACCCACCTGATTATAGCGCTGCAGTCATCTTCAGTGCGTGATAGTACCGACCTCAATAGAAATATGAATGATCCAGCTGATGATCCAGCTGATCTACTTAGCACCTGTACCTTCATGTCCCCCGTGTCATGTGAGCAAACAAATCCTCTTCTTTGAGAAGCAGCACACAGTTCAAATGACCCACAGCAGTATGGCAGTGAGTCAAGTGTATCATTCAAGTGTAGTTGAATGAGCCATTGTTAAGTGATAATGTAGAGTTCAGCAGTGTTACCAGCAGAATATAATGCCATAACTACTGCATACTGAGCTGTAGAAGGAGTCTGACTTTAGTTAAATGTTAATGTCGGCCCCATATTGTTGTTTTGTATAGAGGTGTGGAATGTCTACATGCTAGTGTTTTTGAGTGAAATTGTGAGTACAGTTCAAATTTAAAGTGGGATCCTAAAGAAATAAGACACATAGAACATGATATTCTGTTTTATAATCATATATTCCAGTTAACATCCACTGTGAAGAATCAATTCTATACTATATATTCCCACAGTGCAATCCTACCTGCCCTAACATTTTTTGTCTATCAACAAAACAAAGGTTAAATGTTCTTTTCCCACATTTTCTAGTTATTTTACTGCTAAAATATATTTTTTGCAAATTTGATCTCTCTACAATATTGCATAAATGCTGTTTCAAAGCTTGTCCCACAATGCCAGGAACATAATTATGTTGCAAAAAAATACCAAATCCTGTTTGAAGCCCAAAATAGTCCAGTTTAAAAAAGGTAGAGTTTGACATCTTGGGAAATATGTTTCTTTCCAAAAGTAAGATGAGAAGATTGATTCCACTCACATGTCTGTGCGGTAAATATGAAGATACTGTAACGCCAGCTTAGCACAAAGTGGAAACAATTAACTAGACCATTTCTTTGTGCTAAGCAAACGCTAACGAGCTGCTGGCTGTAACTTCACGGTAACTGTAGTTAGACATGAGCGGTATTGATCTTCTCAGCAAGAAAACAAATAAGCACATTTCCAAAAAATACACTAAAATAAGCTGTAGAATACAAACTCCTCCTCAGAACGTTTAAACCCCGAAATGATCAGAAACATCGCTGATGTCCTAAATTGTAGTAGTAGCCCTGAGCAGTTGAGGGGAATAAAGTACAAAGTACTATATTACCCATAGTACTATATTTATATAATAAAGTATCAAAGGATGTCACTCATCATTAACTTTTTCCAAACTAACATTAAAGTAGATACAATAAAACACACCATGATAACTGTTAGAAATACTTGCGTCCGTTCTTAGAGCAAACAATGCTAAACATATAGATTTCTATATTGAAGTCCTTAGGCAGAGAGACATGTACAAGTATCTGCATGTCTGCAGAAGGACCTGTTGAAATTCTCAGCTTTGTCCACCAGAGGGAGGAAGTGGATTTTAATAGTCCCTCAGAGTAGCTGTCAGTCCACAGCTGCCATAAAACATACAACATAATAAATGTCTCTTTCTTTGGCAAAGTGAAGTGAAGTGGTGGGTGCTCAAAGCCAAAACCAGTGTAAGATAATACCATATGGTGGTATATTGACTCATACCAGTCATTAAGGCAGCAATAGTGTCTAATGGAAGGCACAAATATTACAAATGATACGATTAAGGCTGAGGAGGGAGTCTCTCTCTTCAATCATTTTCTTACATGACAGAGCAGCACTGACAGGTCTTGCGCTTGGAGGTGCCTTCTCCCTCTGCTGCACTGGGTGGAGGTAATTTATGCAGCACCTTATCGCCTCCCTCTCCCTGGACTTTAACTCCTGCCCCATTTCCATCCAGGGGAATGTCCTGAAACACTTCGTCTTGAGACTCTTTCCCTGCCTGAGGTGAAGCGGACGTTTCAGGTCCTAAGACGTGTTCTTCTCCGTCCTCAGTGATAATCACTCGTTCCACAGCGATCATGCCTTCATGCTCCTCTTGGTTGTCACCTTGGTCGGTTGAAGCATCACTGTATCCCAGGAACACCAGAGTGACTGGGCCTTCTTCCAACCTTAGATCCTCCATGTTACGTACTTCTTCTGCAATGTCTTTAACTGCCAAGATGCTTCTGTCCTCTTTTTTATTCTCCTTGTTTCCCATACTGACAGCACAGTCTTCTATCCCCAGCTCAGCTTTCAAGCCGTAGCTTCTAGGGCTGTCGAACTGTGTGTTTTCCTCCTTTGACATGGCATGACGGGTACAAAAAGCCAGGACTTTTCCCTCTGGAGCTCTGCTGGCATCTACATTCTCTATCTTAGTCTCTGCCTTGTTTGGCGTGACTGTGACCTCATCCAGCAGCACTTTCATCCCAACTCCCTCAATAGCGCTTAAGACCTGCCCGAGCTCTTCAGACGAGGGTTGGCCTCCCACCCCACCGATGGCGTGGATGCTCTTTCGGCCATCGTCGAAGACAGTGGTAGACGTCGCAGCACCAGCCGGTGTGGACACGGGGGCCACTGACCTGACGATGGTGGCACCCGTCTTATGGTCTCTCTCGACCTGCACTGCCAATGTTCCCAGCACTGCAATATAGGAGGCGGAAAATAATTAATATTTAGAAGATAAAATACTAGAGGGAAGACAACTCTCGAGGCTAAATTACAGATAAATATTAAAATTCCCTACATTTGAAATAATTTGCAGTCGAAAACAGGTCCTTGGTTTTATTGAATCAAACTGTCCTTGAATGTATAACAGGTCTGGGTGTAATTAAAATGTGAGAGGTGCAAAGTTTAATGCCAGGTCAGAGCTTTGTGTAACTAATGAGTGCTGGCACTCTAGACCATATAGTAAGAAACAATGAGCAAAACGCAACAGCTTTTTACTCCCCACAGCTTTTCAGCAGATATACAATTTTAACGAACAGAAATAATAAAGTGGGCTAAATATACCAGTGTTCTCAGGCCGTTCACCTCGGTCCCATTGTTGAGTCGTACCCTGAGGGCAGAGCTACATTAAATAAAGGGGTCATCATTTGCAAGAGGAGGAGAGACTAATGCAAATAGCTGATGATATTCTGTAGCCTAAATTCCTGTTTGTCGAACCGTGTATTTGTCATTTTCAGCGGTGATATATGTTGTTTCTGTTCCTGCACTGCTAAGTCACATAATCACAGCGGCTGTGGTCAGACTTTTGAGCACCTTTAAAAACTCATAAAGTGTTAGTTATAGGTGCCGATCTGCACTTCTGGGGACTCAAACTACCAAATTATGAGCCAAATATACTGAATGCTTGACCTTTGTATCATCAGCCCTGTAATTACACCATACTCAGTATTACATGTCTACATTTATGACAAATTACAACAAAGTCTGTTCCTCAGCCTCACCTGATCGGCCTTCTTGCCCACTTTCATGAAACACCGTTTGTTCCATTTGTATGGAGAAGTGATCCTCAGCCTCTTTATTCACTGAAAAAGAAATGACGTTACTGGATGTATTACATACAGTCGATCTGAAATTAAAAAGTACTTTCACTTAGAAATCACTATATCAGTGTTTGTTTACTACGTGTTGTGATTCAAATCCCAGAGTAACATACGGAGTGCTGAGTTTACAGTATTAGTTATTTCTAGATCTTTGAATTTGCCGTCACCCTGCCTGCACCCATGAAAGAGAGACAGCTAGAGAACTCTAGCTACACCCGCTCCTTTACCTTTAAAAACTATTTCCCTTCTGGGATTAATAAAGTATTTCTGATTGTATATTGGGGGATGAACGCAACACAGAGTGAGTGAGTGTGCAGGAGCTGCTAATCAATGACACTTGAGCTAGTTAGCCGAGTTTGCTGCCTTCCACTTTCTGAATGGAATACAAATGTAACTGTCAAATGGATCCTCTCAAACGGTGAATGTTGTGAAGATCACATGTCCTAAATCATACGGGGGAATGTTAAAAATGGGGGAAAACGTCATGTATCAACATTTGACAAGACTTCTCGTCTTTTTAATCCAACGTCTTGGATGTTATGCTGTAGGGCCATATGACCTCCTCCTAAATGTGGACGTATGTTGCCAACTTTGAGAAAGTAGGCTGTGTGAACTGATCGGGACAAAGACTATTTACTGTGGAAACCAGAAGTTAATTTGAAAGGGAACAAATGAAAAAATGGACGGTCCGCATTAGGTCAATACAGTGCCATAATGTTATGTGTTAAAGTTAACGTTGTCCTAACAACACTGTCTGTCAAACATCTCCCAGAAGCCTAAAGCTTAGGTTTCCACAGATATGTCAAAAAACCACAGCTGCAGTATCATCATGGTATACTTCTCTTGTTGGATTCCATAGCAAAACAAATACATATCAGTTTTCTGGAGCTTTGAATGTGCTAATGTGGCTTCAGCATGAATCCCAGTTTAAACCTAACATCTCTGAATGAAGTTTTGGTGGGAAGAAAACCATTAGTGCACTTTCTCTTTACTCTCCAACCATGTTGTAAAGTCCACACTGAAGTTAGTGGACTTATGCTCAATGCTGTCCTGTTATACTCTCTCACTCCCAACTTGTGTGAAACTTTGTCCAGAAGGTGGAGAGGGGCTTAAAATAGTCGGATAAACTTTTGCCGTAACGGTGTCCTCGTACAGCAGAACGAGCCACATGCAGGCAGAATTTGTCATTGCAGTCAAAGTAGAGCTGTCTCTCAGCCGTGCCTCCATTCTGTCACCATGATTTAAATGTCTTTTCTTCACACAAAGACTTAGTTACGGTAAATTATCATCTGTCAAGAGAGAATAGATTTGAGGCAGGCGCAGTCATCAGAGTGACAAAGAAGAGATGGTAAGCTGATGACGATTACAGCCCAGCTGACTTCTTACCTTGTGTGTCCTCATCAGTGCCAGCCTGCGAGTAAACAAGAGAGACAATTTTAAGTGCTCTCCGTGGTCAGACACTTAAAACAGACACTGAATCTGCAACTTTAAACAAATGCCCCCCCCCCCCCTGTCTGGAGCCCTGCCCGGAGCCCTGCCCAACTTGCGCTCTGCCAAAAATATTTCCCAGTGATAATCAGAGAAGTGTTGAACCGAGCTTAGTCTCCTCATGTTAAGAGTCGCTGAGGTTATTTTGCCCAACAACCATTTCAGTCCTGCTGGTCGCCAGTGTTAGACTGAGCAGAATGTGGGCTGAACAGTAGAGAGGAACATTTACAGTTGCTATGATGCATTTGGTTCATGTAAGACAAAATCAATTACAGGCAACAATATATGATACATGTAAGCTAATGTTAATGTCTTCAAATCCAGGTTAACTTTAGGTTATAGTGGAAAGATTTACAAGCGTATCATACTCATGAAAACAAGCAGGACATTTGTTTCATTATTCACCAAATTCAGGGTAAAACTCTGGTTACATTTACTCATGCAGTGCTAAATCATTATGTGGCAGCTCTGTTATGTATTTCTTATTCATGATACATAATTCCAAGCACTCACATCCCAGTCGTACAGGCTAGTAGACAAGTTTCTTTTTGCAGTAATGTTTATTTATTTAACAGTCAACTGCCTGGGATGTGGCAAGAGGCCAAACTGAATGACCATTTGCATCTTTTAACCTAAGACATCATTTTGCCCCCTATTTTATATTCACTAACGAATTAGTTAAGATTTAAGAAAGTGCAGCCTCTGAGGAGAATCTTAGCTGAAAGGGGAGTATTTGTGCGGTTTACTTACTCGCTGCCTTCACAGCAAATCATAAAAGTTATTTGTCTCTATATTTTCAAACCCCATTTAGCAAGAAAACCTGGATATTGTAGGAAAAACTTCAACACTGCAAACGCCGACATCTCCCAGAAGTTGCTATGTGTTCAAAGCTGTTTTGTCTGTGTGTGTGGGAAGTTGTGGCACTCTAGAAACTTCTGCCAGTCTCACCTGACAGCGGTTGTGTGTTCTGTCTGCGGTTGTACAGTTGCCAGATTCTTTGCTTCCTTCTTGAGGAGCTCGTTCCTCTTTTCTGGCATCAACTGCCCCCTCCTCCTCGTCCTCAGGCGTCTTTTGACTTTTGATTTCTTCCCTGACACACACACACACACACACACACACACGCAAGCTTGTAAGATAAATGATTCAGAGCAGCAAAATATCAAAGACATGGTATGTGTGTGTCTTAGTCTGTTATTCATTACATGAACTATCACATGACTGCCTGACTCTGTATCTGTGATGAAAAATACTGTACTCCCTGCTTCATGGCAAATATTTCTATCTTTAGAAATGGATGCGTGAACCTTGCACATTTTATGTAACCTAAAACCACGTGTTCCAGTGCCCCCCGATCATGAATGTCTCCAACACTTTGAGACTGTAAAATTGGGATTGAATTAAGTGCACGTGAATTAAGCTGTTAAAATGTGGCTCACGCTGCGGTGTGCTCGTCTGCTTCGTCTTCTAGTGGTGGACGGGGCCTAAAGCTGTCAAGTGAAGGGAGGAGAGGAGATTGAGCTGTTTCACTGAGCCACTGCTCCCTCAAGTGCTTCCTCTGTATGTGAACAGGAGAAAAAAAACGTTCAAGAAAAGATCAAACTAAAGATCAAGAAAAAGGGACAGAAAGACATGAGAGAGAAAAGAAGAAAAAAGTAAATTGGGTGACTTTATCCGAGAGGTCAACATTAATCATAAAGTGCCATTTAGCACCCCCCCCCCTCCCCCCCCCATTACTGTTGCCATTCCTGTCAAGCTCTCATTGATATACAGTTTACAATTACAACAGTGTCAAATTTACCATCAAAATACTTGAAAAGGGGAGGGCATTAGCGTGAATTCTGTTACACCATATTCCAAAACAGAAAACAAACACATTACCAAAACAGACACATTGCACCCCAAGCCTTCTGCCTGCGTTGACACACTGAACAGAAGCAGCCATTCAGGGGATCACGACACTCAGCCAGCCACCTGGCAGCAGTCCTTTGCCATTTTAGCTCCTCTACAAACTGACCAAGGCCTGTAGTGCTACCATTTTGGATCTTGTTGAGGATGAGTAAGGCCAGCAGACTAGTGTCGTCTGAGAGTGACAGTGAAAAGGTGTCACAGTTCTGTGCCACAGCTGCGAGCCCCAGACATCCTGCTCCTGGAGTTAAGATACAATCTGTCACTCATGGCTGGCTATGGCAGGACAACCTGAGACCCGACATGAACTTTTTCCCCACACTCGAAGCCCAAAACTCTTAATAAACACACATCTGGACTCTGTATCTATGCATGGGCCCAGCTCTTGGTGGGTGGGACCAGGAAAAAACAAATAGGCAGTAGTTGCAGAAGAAATACTGAGAATACCATCTTTTCTTTTTGGCTTAAGTACAAGAAAGTGATAAATTCTGCCTCACATTTAGCTGCCACAGAGATGAAGGAGGCGTTATTGTATCTTCAGGCTAAACTCATTCAACTGCAGCACGGATGCTCTGTCCCTGCCTCTAGCGATGTACTTGCCCCGAGGCAACGGGTGGTTGGAGAGAGCGGAAATGTGTTTGTGTGGGAGGCTGTTACAGTGTGCATGATGCAGCACTGGACTACATAGATAATGTAGGTTGTTATTCGTTGTTTATTTTCAAGAGCATGTCCTGCAGGTCCTGAAGTAATGTAATGCATAATGGCTCAAAGAATCCCCAACCCATACAAAAATAATGTCCCTTTTCTCCTTTTCTGTCAACACCGCTTTCCCTCTTGTACTTTCTCTCACCTAAACTCACCTTATTATTTTCAATACTGGGACAGCCAGTAGTTTTAATTAACTGTAGTTCCTTCTGTAGGTCAGATGACATAGTAACAAGGAATCCCTGGAAATCAGCGAGCTTTCTGAACATCAGTTGCAACATGTAACAAAAAAAACATGCTTATGTACTGCTGGGAGTTAATCAGAGTAATCATCAAGTCCCAGCGACCCCTCCCAGAACACTTGAGCTAGGCGTTGGCTACAGTCATGAGACATGACATGAGGGTGGGACACACCAGTGGTACATTTTTAACACGAAGCAGCTGGAAAGGAGGGGCAACAATTAAATCAAAATGGGTTGATCCCATCACTTGCGTATGTACTCAAACGTAGTATTTTCAGTGCATGGGTGTGTTCACACTGGTAAGTATGGCAAAATGCAGTGTACTATAAGTACCCCAATAATGTACCAAAAACAGCCAAATGGTTGAGTGTGGAGCGCTTCACACTTCTTACCCTTAATGGTCGCCATCTTGGCTACGTAGCAGAAGGGGAGGACCACCAACAAATGAAAATGGTAAAAGTACATTCATTTTTTATTTATTCAATATATATATATATCATCAATATAAATCAATTGAAGTAAGCAAATAAACTGGCAGATATTTCTGCGTGCAGCAATCGTGGTAAATGTTGGCAATAACGATGCGTACGGCTGCAATCTGCCATTAAAAAGAAGAAAAAGATGCGGTCAGAGGTTGCGATCATCATTTCCATTAAGCGCACATATTCAGTGTTCCATATGAGACAACAGTGTCATTTAAATTACCTTTTTCTGGGCCGTCTGCAACCACTCTTCCTCGGTCTCCCTCCTCTGCTTCTTCTCTTCCTCCTGCTGTTGACGCTTCTCCTGGCGACAGAAGAAAAAGGGAAATCTTTGAAGAGCTACATGAGGAAAAAAGAAGAGGCAAAGACTCATGGAACAAATTGGTCTTTCCTGTCTCGGTTGTTGAGGTGTGTCGTCAAAGAGATGGGTTATAACTAGGCAGTTAAAGCACAATCAGAGGGAAACCGCTGGAATCCTGTGAGGTGGTTATGAGTTCATTGAGACAGTGACACCACTGTGAAAGTAAATCTGATCAGGCACAGCTGATGAGGCAGGATGCTAAAACCACCACAGTCTGTGCCTTTTGTCCAAGACTGAATCTCAACTCAATTCCAACTCCTCTTACTTTGCTGCTGCAGCCATCACAGAAAATGTTAAAACTATTGAAAACAACAGTCAACACTGCTTTTACAAGTTAGTTATAATGTGAGGATTAACATAGCTTGAAAGTCATTTATGTTGTCTAACTAGACACCTTTTCCAAATTCCTAGGAATGTTATCACTACTTACCCTTCACATATACGGAGTCTTCCTGTGAGTTATCTCTCAACAGCAAAAAAACACTTGAATTATTCCAAAAAAGCAGGTTCATGTGAACCGAAACAACTGCAACCGCTGTATTTCCTCTACTAACAACAGACCGAACTTGATCCGAGAACTATGTACTTATAGTGGTGGGTTACACTCGCTTTTTTTATTTAATTCTTTGGTAACACCCCTTTGCAGTCATGGTCCTTGAAGACAAGGACTCCGTCTGTATGAAGGAGTAGTGAGAGAGACAGAGAGAGAGGGGGGATATTTTTAGGAGACGTGACGGCCAAATTAAAGCAGGGAGATGCAGCTGGCGGAGTGCAGGGATGCCGAGAGAACTAGTTCAGTGACAGCACGTTGTATGCATGCTGAAACTGTATCTGCACTGTTAATGTAAGCTGTAAACATGCCGAGGTCCACTCCAGGCCTCTGCTGTCCCCAGTGAAGTGGGTCACTTGTGTTTGGGAAGATTTTACATTGGAGAGAGGTCAAGCAGGCTCCGCTCAGGCCCTCAAACCTTTCATTTCACAGATCAGTGATTATTGGCTGGAGAGTTGACTGGGGAATGTCCTTTGCATGCTCACTTCAGGCAGTGCAGATCAAGTGAGACCGTTCCACTGAAGTGACATAAGGCAATATTGGTGCGGTAAGATTATTTTGACATGAGGTTAAAGTTCAAGTTGGTTTAAGGCTGACTGGAGTGGACAGTAAAAGGGCAGAAGTAAAGACAGAAAGAGAGACATTCTCACCGCTATGGCTTGCAGCCTTTGTTGGTACTTGTCTGCCTCATCCATGCTGGGCCTTAAAACAAATACAATAGAAATGATTAAAGACGTTATCTTTAAGAAAACACGAGGGAACAATCATCAAAATACACCAAACGGGGATTCTTGCACTGGCTTAATTAGTTAGTTTAAAATGTATTTTAGGCATTTTCTACCTGTGATGGATGCAACTAAGAGTGGGATTAATGATACAGCATGTATTACAGCTGCAGGACATACTGTAAGTATGTGATTAAATCCATTATGAACAGCTTAACAGACACCACTACAGATCTGTCTATGATATATTAAACCAATCTCCACAAGAAGCTGCATTTTTATGAGATAAAAATAGAAATCCAACTCAATAGTTAATAGGCATTTCCGTATTTCTAATTTGCCATTCCTGAAGCTTCCAGATTGTCAAGGATGAGGCTGGGGTTCCTGTTTCAGATTTTAGACATGCTATGTTGGTGGGTTGTTATGTCGACCGACCGCAGACTGAAAAATCTCAACAAGTCTTGGGTGGATTGCCATGAAATTGGGCACAGACATTCATGTGCCTCTAAGGGTGAATTGTAATCACTCTAGTGATCCTTTACCCATCATCATCAGGTCATCATTTTAATTGTTCAATACTCTGGTTTATGACCAAATACCTGGAACACTAATGACATACCCATCAGCATTACCTGTACCTTGTGATTAGTGCCAAATTGCAAATGTCAGCACACTAAAACGCTAAGCTAAAATGTTAAACAATAGTAAAGTGCAGTTTCACAGATTTGTGAGACTGTGGACAGTTTCATTGTCTACAAATCCCATGAAACTACCCAAACCAATAATGTTATTAGTTTGTCTCACAATATAGTACTTTCTGACTCCTTTCTGCAGCAATCAGGCCCAAGACCAGGCGTTCCGTGCTCCTGAAGATGTACAATGCCTATTTAAAATAGATCAAAAATATATAGTTTCCTTTTAAACAAAGGCTAAGTAAGTACACTTGTTCAGGACTATTTTTAGCCGCGGATTAATACACATTTGGTGCACTGGTGAGGCAGGACGGTGTATGGGGGATTGAGTCAAAATAAACCAGTGCAAAAGTGAGGCTCACTGACAACACAACAGCGGAGGTATATGGTGAAGAAAGATATATCAGGCTTTGGCTACAATTCTTGTGATCAATTAATTGTTAGTTTTGGTTAAGTAAGTAAAATATAGAATATCACCATTACACCATGACAGTGTGAGTATGATGAGGTACCAATTCCCAACATCCCTTTGGATGTTGTGTACTGGACATCACAGCATTATCCACATTATAAAAACACCCAGAGATAAGAGGAGTGTGTTTGCTGCAGCTGGTTCAGTGTTGAGCCCTGACACAGTTCACTGAAAGAAAAAAGTGGCAAAGTGCACAAACTATACCAGCACTGAGTACCTCACAGCTGCTCGCCCCTCCATATTAATGAATTCAAATGATTATTGATGGACGAGCAGACTCACTCACTGAAACAATGAGGATAAGGAGGGATAGAGACACTACATATTGATCAGCTCACACTCTGACTCACAGATCAAATATCTAAGCCCTCGCCAAGATCAGGCTCACAGTCTCAGCTTTGACTGGCAGAGTCCGAGGGACAGAGTCTGTAGATAGATACAGCTGGCATTCCTCACACATTTAACTTGCACTCTGAACCTATCTCAATGCAGTCCAGACTGTAAAGTGCACTTAAACTCCACCTGTTGAAATCATGTTTTCACACCTGTGGCCCTGACTTTAGTGATTTCATGGATGTATTACCAAAGTTACTGAGTTACTGTACTGTAAGAACATCTTGGGGCAGTAGAATGTCTGTATGGCATGGTATGGTGGCTCAGTGCATTGTGCAGTTGCCTCACAGCAAGAAGGTCGTGGGTTTGATTCCAGGCCTTTCTGTGTGGAGTTTGCATGTTCTCCCCATGCTCACTAGGGGGTCCTCCATATGATACATATATAACCCCCATACAAAAAACATGCAGA
>JAVQJD010069753.1:0-17247 GCA_036023655.1 Nannoperca australis
ACAGAATCCCAGTGTTACTCCCCCAGGTCATTTAACTTTTAGTAACCGGACAGCATTGACTTTCTCTTTCCTGCTTGCTTCCTCTTCTCTCTGCCCACACCGCCTTGACACCGACATGAATGGCTGTGGAGGATGAGGTGCATTCATAGCCCTTAGGGTGTACATGAGCGTGTGCGTGTGCAACACGCTCATGTACACCCTAAGGGCTATGCTTAAAAGAAGTAGTACTGTATACCAGGAAAAACTCTGTAAAATGAGTTTTCTCTGTGAACAAATTAGCAACTTCACACAAAATAAAGGAAATGACCAGAGTAGAATACTCCATCATGTACTCAAAAAAAAGAAGCCAATCCAATGTACTTAATATCACTTTATTTTATCGGCTGTGTCATATGCAGTCACGTGTAATTGTTTGGTGACCACTCCTCTTGGGTGTTACTTAATGAATCATAGTGAGATGTTAGGAATGTCTTTGATTGCTTGCCACCCCCCTCCCCACCCAAAAGCCTCACCACTGTCTTCGCCTCGTGCTACTGCCCCCCCCCCCCCACCCCTCCTCACTGCACCACCTCTCCTGTCCCCCAGCCTACCATTAGGCCCGTGGACTAATAACCTTATTTGCATCCCTGACATAACTCTGCATGATTGCTGGTGCTAATCTCCAATTGATGTGAGAGCAGGCAACTCGAGAGCACGCACACATCCGCGCAGAGCACCGCGTATTTATTACACCGCAAAGTCCAGCGTTTACTCCTGAGCGACTCAATAATAGCGGCTAGCCATTAAGTGCTAAATGACTCATCCACATATTTTAATAAAGTGTCAGAAAGCTCGGGCCTGTGAATATGGTCCTGCATATATTTCTCCAAAGCCACACAAACAGCTAATGAGCTGCGTATTAAAATAACAGACATTTGGTTTGTGATACATCTTGTTGGTGTGATGTGTTCAAGTACAGACAAATTATAATTTTTAAGTAACGGTGTCCATTAGATGATCAGCATCTAGAAAACTTAAGTTTTCTGCTGTGTTCTTGTATTAATGCATTTGTTAACAACTCCTCCTGTGGGCTGTGGAGGCTGGTGTATGAACAGATAATAAAAGACAATATAGTAAAACACAGTTGTAATCATATAAAATATGTCTTTATAGAAGACGTTATTATTGTTGGCAAATACTGTAAATTAATAATCCCTGAAACATGTCCTTTTAGTTGGTACAGCTACATTATAGTGGGTTATACACCATTCATTAAATGTTTGTATCCTGCTACTAGATTCTAAATAGAGGGACTTAAAGTGTCACCGTGTACACTTTTGGTGGTGGTTTAAAT
Source organism: Nannoperca australis (assembly GCA_036023655.1). Classification (NCBI taxonomy): domain Eukaryota; kingdom Metazoa; phylum Chordata; class Actinopteri; order Centrarchiformes; family Percichthyidae; genus Nannoperca; species Nannoperca australis. Next base: position 1,334 of record JAVQJD010069753.1, read on the forward strand.
TTTTAGGCATAAAAAAAAAGCGGCAAAAATATCAACGTAGAAATGTTAATGATTCTGTTCACAATGGATTAATTTGTCTTTTCGAATGTTTTAGTAAAATATGGAAAAATACATCTGTGAGCCCAAAGTGATGTCTCCAGGTTTCACAAGTCCAAAATGCTAATATTTTTATTTTACAATGATAGAAAGCAGCCAATCCCCACATCTGAAAAGCTAGAAACGTGTTTGGCTTCATTAATGATTAACTATCAAAGCTGTTGTTGATACATTCTTCTGTGAATCAGCTGAACAATTGATCATTTCGGCACTAGCTAGCTTCTCTAAAAGAATCTCAGATTTGACCTCAGACCTTAACTAACAAACTAAAATGACAGACGACAAAAGATTACACTTTATTTCACAAAACAACAAAAGAATGGACATCCTAATAAAAGCAATATTTTTCTTTCAGCAGACTCTGTATTGTCAGGTCAGAGGCAGCAGCGTCAGTGTTTTTCTGTGTCTCTAACCTTCCGCCTCTCGCTGCCTCCCTGAATCTGAGGGGCCGAAACAGAAATATTCATCGCTCCGCTTGCATCCTGCTAAGATCAGCCTCCTCTTTTCATCACACCGCATCAGAATAATCATTTACAGTATTTGGCTCTGAATATTAAAGTCACCTGTACCTTTTCAAATTCTTTTCAAATTCAAAGTGCCCCCTCCCCCCCCCCCTTTCCACTGATGACGGCAGCCCAGGAGAGAGGCTCTGCGTCCTAACGTACTGCCACTTGATAAGTCTCCTCTCTCTCCCCACTCTCAAAGTCTAGGGGGATTTTCTGATGCATCTGATGTGTCAGAAATAATTAGGTTTTGTCAGATTTATCATCATGGCACAAACCCCTCTCCCCGACTAGGGCCCCAGATCATGTTATGCCTTGTTTGTGTGTGACAGCATTATTATTCTTGTTAGTCGCCCAACACTTTTTTTTTTTTTTTTTTTTTTTGCCCACTCCTCTGTTGCTCTGAAGGGAGAGGCGTCCCGCTCGCAGCGCGGCTGCTGCTTTCTGCCCGGCGCTTATTGACAGTGGCTAAAGATATTCATCCATTTAGAGTTAAAAACATGTATCATGGTGTCCGAGCGAACTGCCGGGGCTGAAGTTGATTAATGGCAGAACCTAGCTGCCGGTTTTTTCTCTTGAGGAGCGACATGCACAGCCCCTGCATATTAACGAGTGGCTGCGCTTTCTATTAACTAGATAAAAAAGCCTCTCCTCTGCCTTTGCTCCAGGGGGCTCAGGGATGGGAAATTCTCCATTATTTATCATGTGGCCTGTTTTTTTCCCCTTTTTCCTTTTTCATGTATTTCAACCTGGTGTCATCAGTAAACTTTTAAATGCCAAACATGTCTGGAACATCACAGCTTATCGGCCTTACAGGGGCCATGTTTTTCATGCAATTTTCATGCGCTTACTTACAGTAGACGTGAGGCATCATGTCGAATTAGCGTCTCGCAAACAACATGGTTGTTACTTTCACTAGATAATGCATGTAATGTCTGTTATATGCCAGTTTTTTTGATACAACAAAATAATGACCTGTTAGCATTGTGTATTCCATGTGCAGAAAAGGGAATTGATGGCCTGAAACCCTTTTTTTGTTTGTTTCTTTTACATATTATTTTATAGCGGTATTAATTAGTCGTTTCACTCTCAGGCTTCCAATATTTCTACATTTTGCACGTGATGTAAAATTACCTGTGAGTTTTGGTCAAACGCGTGCTATTGGCTGCAGGAATGTGTCACGTAAAAATCTAACATTTATCACCGATGTGATTGTGTCACAGGCCACCCATTCACGTGAAGGAGGAGCCACTTAACATGGACGACGACGACTGTCCGATGTCACTGGTGACGACGGCCAATCACAGTCCAGAGCTGGACGACGACCGGGAGCTGGAGGAGGGGAACTTATCAGAAGACCTGGAGTGACTAGGATACCATTTTTGGTCGCCGTATCCCTTCACCCAGCAGCACTGTTTCTCTCACACAGACCTCCTGTAAGACTAGAAACCACTCCACAGTCCAAGCAACCACAGCTGACTCTCTCTTTGTCTCTCTCACCACTGGGACTATTTATTGAGCATGCATCCGGATGGAGACCAATCCAAAGGGACTCTTTGTTGCAGCCCTTTGGGATCCCCTAACATGACAGGCATGAGATGTCTGATTAAAAAAAAAAATTTACTCTTTGAGACCTATTTCATTAGAGATGGCGTGGCCACATACAGTACAAGGATGACGGACTCATGGATGGGGGGATAAAACATGAAACAAATGAGCAAATCATGTTCCGTTGAAAGCTAGCGGCCTCATATACTGCCAAAAAGGAAGACGTTTTATGTTTGTGAATAATCCAACCCCCAGTAGTTGTTAATGTCTAGAGACAATTGCTGGTTCAATTCAAGTTGTTGCTCTGTTATCATTTGCACAGGAGTAGTCTCAGAAATTTGTGTCACTGCCTGTATGTTGCTACTATTATGAAAACCAGTATATTATTTTTAGCATTTTTTTTTATACCATTGTTAATTTCAAAGTATAATTTTTAGACACCACCAACTGTAAATGCCATTCCCTGAATCACACCAGTAACAGATCTGCGGTACCAAAACTGTTGTTGCAGCTGTCCAGAAAAAAAAGAGAAAAAAAAATGAGAAAAGAAGTTGGCTTCCAGTCTATTATCTGTTTGTGATTAAAAGTAAAAAAAAAAAAAAAAAACATAAAAAAAAAAACTGGAAATTCAGTTGGGGAAAAAAATAATAGTTTGTGTAAAGCACCATTTACTAAACAACTGCATTTCTGCATAATTTTCTTCTTGCTCTTCTCCTTACCTCCTCGTTCTAAAGCTTTGTCTACCTGCAAACAGTCACAGGCAACAGCTAGAAACCAAAGCCAACACTAGCAATGGCCAATAGCTTATAGACAGAAGCCACCAAACTCCTCTTGGTCCTTCTGTGACTTTAAACTAGTACAAAGAGAAGCTTTTGTTCCGCAAACTACCTTCGAATAACCTCTGGGATTGTTTCATTTAGCCCTATACAAAGATGATCACGAGTAAGGGAGAGGGGAAATAAATGCTGATTTTGATGTGTAATTTGATAACTCATAGAGCGTCCACTTTGGAGATATTCTGCCAGACGTACAGTAGGTTAAAAGGTGATGTGATATTTGAACTGCAGGCATTTTTTTGTGCTGGTGATTGACTGGTAGAGAGCAGCTAACTGTAAAAGTGGATTATGACCAAAACAAAACATTTGTGTATTCAATGGAAGTGCAGAAACATTGTGTTGTTGTGAAGTTAATTTCTCTCTTTACTTTCTGTTATGCATAACACATCAGAAGTCATTGTTTCTTTTTTGTTAATTTTTTTTTATTGTTTCTAACCTGGTGAATATGTAATGTTCTAAGTGGGACTGTCAAAATAATGTCACGTCTTATTTCCATGGCGGTTTTGTTCCGAGCCGCGTCAAAACCGAAACTGAAAACATCGCTAACCAAACATGAAAAATATCTAGTGAAGCCAAAAAAGTCATAATTTCAAGTTGATATGAAATGATGTGGCTTGGTTACCATGTAAAAGCAAATAATAATAGCCATTGCAGAAGAGGATATATCTAAGGTGAAGGTTAACCTTTTCTAGGTGATATTTGCTTTAACTTGTCATCAAATACTCATTGTGTGGTTCATAGCTTCTAAACTATATAGGTACAACTGGTGTCCACACTGATTCTGTACTCTGTATAGGTTGCCAGCTTTTTATAACACACTTGGTATTTACAGAGACTAAAGAGAAGTAGTTATCGTGGAGACTACGTCCCATCATTTCCCTCACCGCTAATGTCATCTAGAAAAGTGTTGTTGCTTTAATGGTCATTTCTGTTTTCAGTAAACCAAAGTTACACAAAATTCTGCCTCCTCTTGTATGGGATAAATAAATTCTAAAACAACCACACGCACCCTATCGGAGACTAGCATACATGCACCGCCAACAGACACACACACACACACACAGACCGCGAGCTTTTGGTCTGCCGACCTTCTTGTTTCGGTGAACTCTCCAGCTGCAGGAAGTGCACGCTGTCAAAGAACCAACGAGTGGCTTTGTATTGTGCTGTGACGAGCAACGCGTCTGCCTGCTTTGACCCAAGTGGAAAAGCTGTTTGCAAATGTTGTTTTCAAGTGTCGTGCCAAGCCGAGGAATTGGCTGTAAGAGCTTAACACGCAGACACGTGCAGTACTGTACAAACACACAGCATGTAAAGTACACACACTCACACACACACACACACACACGCCGGTTCCACGTCAAGAGGGTACTGGGCCCAGGAACAAAGCTTATCCCTTCAATACTTAGCTGGAGTCAGCAAAACGACTTGAAGACGACGTTCTTAATAATCTTATCACACCAAATAAAAAGGACGCTGCGTCTTTCAAAAAAAAAAAGAAAAAAAAGGGTTCTCCCACTTACCCAAAAAGGCTTTCTAAAAGCTTCTACCTCTGCACAACAAATTCAGAACAATTATGACAGATTGCACGAGTTATTAGAATGCCACAAGAGCTGTTACACTTTACTACGCTTGTCTCATAGGACGTGGCTCAAACCAACGTTTACATTCCCTGCGTCAAGATATGGAAGATTTGCATTGTAATAGGTTGTCCTCAAACATTTGTAGAATGATAATGTATAGATTACCTGTAAGGGAATATTGTGTTTTAAAAATGCATGTCTAAAAATCATTTGGTGGACTGGAAACAAGAACCAATAAAAAGAATATAATAAAACTCATCGGGACGATGGCCTAAATGTACGTACAATGCATAGGAGTGCATTACCTCAGATATACTGTTTTGGGAGGGATAAACCCTGTCAGCCACAGAATGCATATTACCTGTAGATTTGCATGGGTTTTGTATAAATTAAGTAAAAAAAATGTCTAAAATAGTTGCTTGCACATAATACCAGAAAGACCTCCAGAACTGCGATCTACTCCTCCACTAGATTTTAGGATTGTCTGGATTTTCTGGGTTGATTTTGTCTGTATTTTGATAACTGTGCATACTTATGTAAAAAAATGTTGGTGGACCCATAAATTTACCAGACTTTTTTCTAAGAGGAAAAAAAAATCTCAGTGTTTCTTTTCTGACTTACCTGAATTTTTACTGTTTCTCTCTCATTGCTCGCTAAGAATAGCAAACCTGCTTTTTCTGCATCTGCTTTGCGTAGCTGTAAGGCTTAACCTAATGTGTGTATTTATTGCTTGTACCTCTGTGCATACTTTATGAAGCATTATGTCTGGCAGTTGAGTCATGTATCCTTTCTACTGCTATCCTTCTCTAATAATTGGGAATATGATCCCCCTATGTATACAGTAAATTGGGACTGTAGCAAACATATGTTTATGTAATTGGTGAAAACTTTTGTTTCATTTCCTTTTGATTGAGATTCAACTACTTTTTTTGATACTTTTCATTACTGTGTACTGTGTCCATACGTTAAAGGTTCTCTGACATTAGAAGGTCATGGTTGAGAATTGTAACAGACGTTATTATTTTCTGTATTCATGGCATTTCACTGCTGAATAAAATAAAGGACCAAAACTTGGAATTTGAAAAGCAACTGTCTACCTCTAGCATCAGAGAGTATTTCTTGCCCCCCCCCCTCCACTGTTACACATATATCCTTTATTCTACAAAGGCACAGTCATGAAAATCTAGCTGGCATTACACTTTTAACGTTTCAGGAGCTGCTACTTCAGAGATGTGAAGGAAGGGGTTGGAAAAAACAATTAAAGTTTAATGTATGTGTTACAAGGCTTTGTTCCAGCTTGCAGCACCTAGAGTCTTGTTTAGAAGAGCGGGACAAGGCACTGTATTGCCCACCCCTCTGGACCTGTAATGGGTTTAGCCTTTGTATGATTCAAGCCCACTGCTTTCATGTACCACAAGTATGTCCCAGTATACACGGAAGCAGTGCTGTGTTTGAAAGGCTTTTGTAAGAAGTGACTTACCCAGCTAGGATTAATTTCTGGGCTACATACTGTAAAAGTGGTTTTGGCACCAACCACATTATTAAGTCTGTTGTCATGCTCATGTAAAAAAATATCTGCCTTATTACCATCAAAGTTCTGCATCATGGAGAGAAAACAAAGATGTGAAATTTCATCATTTTCCATCCGTCTTCGAGACGGCGGTTTCCTCTTGACACTTCAAAAGAGAGGGGAAAAAAAACACGCCTTTTAGCCTCTCGACTGATGGATGTTGACTGGTAAAACGCTACGACAGGCCGTGTGGCTAAATCAACTCCAGCAGGCCTACCACACCTTGTCGGTCATGGAGCAGCCACACACTGACGCCCTCATTGAGATTCAAACTGAATCTACCATGACCAATAGGTTGCCCATTAGCTCGTCTGTATGCCGAGAGCCTTCTACACGTTCCAAAGGGTGCTCGGGGACATCGTGGGACCCTTTGAATCATGTCCGCTGGTCATTTAATCGTAACGCTGATGCGTGTTCTTTTTCCTTACCATATGATGTCCCATGAGAGGTCAGAAAACAACAGCATTTTTCATAAAAGGCATGCAGACACACTCCTCGTTCTCTTCCCCCCAATGGCAGTCCCAGGCATCAGCCATGGCAGGCTCCTGTTATCTCCTCAGCAATGGCGTTCCGGAGCATTAGCTAGCTTGCAAGGCGCTCGTCTTTCGTGCTATTTATGCACTTGGAAGTGTTTGTGAATTCAAGTGAGGGATCGCATACGGAGTGCAACAAGGGCCGCTGTGTACTACACAACATCAGAGGGAGCTCCGACATTAAAGTGTGAGAGCGCCTGCTATAGACCCTTCTTTCAAAGGCCATGAAATAATAATGGGTTGTGGTTAGAGAGGTATCCGTGAGTCACACTGGCTGCTTTTCATAAAGTGGAGTTATTTACAGTACGATGAATAAAAGAAAGGGTAGCTGGTGGTGCAAGCCTTTTCCACATGAGGGGAAAAGAAGTCCCTCTAATATACAGTGCAGTGCAGTGCAGTACACTACAAGAGGGGCTGGGAAACAGAGAATGCACTGAAATTGGAGTTGATTTGTGACAAAGTGATAGTGTGGAAGCTTTAAAGCAATAGTTTGACATTTTGGGAAATATGCTGACTGACTTCCATGTTTGGAGTTAGATTGGGAAGATTAATACCACTCTCTGACATCCTGTGCTGTGGAGACAAATTAGGTATAACGTGTTAATTTATGAGAATTTAGCATTTTGCAGATTTTGCTACCTTTGGACGGAGCCAGGCTAGCAGTTTCCGCTCTTTATGCTAAGCTAAGCTAAACCGACTGCTGGTTGTAGCGTCGTATTTACCGTGCAAACACGAGAGTGGTCTCAATCTTCTCGTCTAACTCTCCGGAGAAAGCGCATGAGCATATTTTTGAGCTAACTATTCCTTGAACCTCTTTGACATGGAATAGATCTCAGTACATCTCAGTACAATGCTAATGGCCCACATCCTGCCCTTCCAAATTAGGCAGTGCATCCTGGCATCATTCATTTCATCTCCAACACTGACCAATTAGGTCAATTTATGAACCATCCCCTTGTGGGATTGGGTGGTAAATATCTCAGTCTCACAGTTTATTGATTAAGAGTGCCGACTCTCTCTCTCTCTCTCTCTCTCTCTCTCTCTCTCTCTCTCTCTCTCTCTCTCTCTCTCTCTCTCTGTCTCTTTCTTTCTCTCTCCACCCCTTCTGACCTGACGACGTGTGTCGGCTCCCTAGAAGACCCTCGCCCCCAGGCTGCAAAATTGCCTGCTAAATAGTCCGAGGCAATGGCAACGCTAATTGAGATCATCATTATTATAATTGCGAGCCCTGAAAAGCGCGTCTTAAATAATTTGCATTGCTCTCAAGTTGATATTGGACGCAGTGCAAAAATAATTGCATAGCTCGGAGGCATGATGCTGGGTTCGGTGGTGGGCGAGGGGACTAGGTGCCCGCCCCACCTAGCTCCAGTTACCGCCCAGCCGGCGCAGAGTTGGGTGCCACGAGGCGTCACGCCCCATGTCAGATGCCATCAGAGGAGTCACGCGGTTGTCTCGCCAGCAGCTGTGGAGTTTTTTGTGCATTTTCTGGGGAGGGTTTAGGAAAGTCATGCTTTTGCCCACTTTTATACAAAACCAACCCTTGTCGAGTCCTCGCAGTCAGCACATTTTCACTCAAATCAGAACGCGCTACTTTTCAAACAACATTCCCCTTGAGATCGGACTTCTTTAAAGCTCGTTCCGTTGTTGTGTTTTCCACTGGTCACTGCATTTTTCTCACCTGCCCCGTCGCCACACGTCTGATTTCCACTCTGGCAAAGGAGCTGAGATAGACCAAAAAAAAAAACTGTGACCTCGATACATAAAACTTCTCTCATCATTACATCAGAGGGACCTGACGTAAAGGTACATTTTCACTTTGGGTGGATGCGATGTGCAGACACCGGTGTAATGTATGCAAGAGAAATGCCTATTTCTCCAACTGAAACAAGGGATTAACCCAACAAAATGGTGAGAAACTGCTGATATTCATGAATTCTTGCCTGTGGCATTATCTGCCACACACACACACACACACACACACACACACACCCTATCAGGTTCTCTCTCCCCCCTGTTTCACACATATACACACTCAGCCACACGAGCACAGAGAGACTTGACAATAGCCCTAATGAATATGATATGGTGACATGATACAGCTCATTATTTGTTTTCTGTATGCTTTAACAACATCAACAACAACGCTTCTAGGCTGCTTTCGCCTGTGAAAATGAGCACATCAAACACGAATGAAAGGGTAGAATCAGATTAACTAAATCCTCTTAGACACAACACTCCCCTCAAACACTCTTCTCCTTTATCGCCCGTGTTTTTCCTCTTTCTCGCACATTATATCTCTCTTTATTACTTTCTTCCCTCGCATGTGAGATGGGATAAATCAAGCTGTTTGAGGTGGTTAGTGTGCAGGTGGCTGGAGAGGTTATGCCGAAAAAGAAAGAAAAAAAATCCCAACTATCATCTTTAATCCATAGTAATCACCTCTGGCCTTAATCACCAATTCATAATGGAATTTATAATGGAATGATTTCAATTACCTACCACCACCGGCACCACAGAGTTCTGCAATTAAATTAGGACAATGCAATTGTATGTCTTTGTCTCAAATCTCAATATGTTTGTGTTTAAGGAGTCTGGTGCCCTTTTCTTGTTTATGGAACTTCTGAAGGAGAAGTTTGGTCTTGGCCTTGTGGAAAAGAAAGACATTGTTTTTAAAAAAGAAATGGAAAACCTTGGGAGTTGATCATGTGGGGGTTGGGGTGGTAAAAAAAAAAAGAAGAAGAAATATATCTAGCATTAGTGAGGAATGGTGGGTTAAATCACTTACTGAAGATTTTTAATGACATTTCAGTGTTCCTCGTATAATTACTCTTCATCCGAGATGGGCCGTAATGCTGTTGGACAGTCGCGGTTCAGGCTCGCTAGCTCGCTTCATTAGCGTGTCATTCCTATTTCACATCAGAGGCTTTAATTGTAATGCTGAATATGCACAGCTCTCCACAGAAGCCTAATCAAAGTGGATCCACTTGTATTATTAATATCAGAAATCAGCCGCTTGCTATTTTTTTATAAATAAAAGAATACAGACGCATAAATCAGCTGTCATTTATTAGCATGGCCCTGGCATATCCGCCAGACATGCAAGAAGAGCAACCCCACCTCATCTCCTTTCCTCTCTGCATCACTCATCAAGATTTAAAAAGAAAAAAAGACAGAGAGGAGAAAGGGGGGGGGGGAGCTGCATGAAATATACATACTAATTCCATCATAAAGTAATCAGGTTACAAAGCAGGTAACACCAGGCGCAAAAAAGAATTTGGCTGGCTGGCAATAACGAGGGGATGGAGAGGTTCACAGGGAGAAAAGGCAGAAGGGTGGATGGACAAATACAAAGAAAAGAGGTAAAGGTGGAGTGAGAAAAGAGATGACGGCAGGTTTAAGGATTTACATTCACAAGCAAATACCGCAAGAGAAAGAGACGACAGTGCAGGAGAAACAGTGTCTCTGACGAGGGCTGAGGAGAGGCTGAGCGCGGCCCTGCACGGGTTGTGCTGACCAACTGTAAAAAAAGCAGCTGTGCTTTGAATCCTGTGGCAGTGAGAGTCAAAGTGCTGCGAACCGCTAATCCACATCAGTGGAGGGCTTTGGTGCTGATGCAGATGGCACACGGAGAACCGTGACTAAATACCTGCTCTGTCTCTGGAAAGAGATACTGGAGCTTTGGGAAAGTAACCTTCACTGCAAGAGAAAGAAAGGGCATTTCTTTTAATGTGAATAGATTTTTTAGACTTGCATTTAACAGCTTATTTGTTTTTAGCCTAAATGATTCAGGTGGTGTTCATTTTAATACCAGAGATTATCTGAAGAGATCTTTTTTTATTCACCTTGGAAGCGAGAGGAAAAGAAGTCCTCACCACTTCCTGTGCAGTGGTGTTAGGAAGTATTCAGATCCTTTACTTAAGCAAAAGTATCAGTACAACAATGTAAATATACGTCATTGAAAGAGAAGGTCCTGATTTCAAAACCTTACATAACTAGATGTAAAGAAATGTACTCAATATATGTATATATATTATAAAACTTACTCATATATTATTTGATATAGATACATTCCTAATTCTGTGCATTGATGCATTTTACAGGCAGACAAAGTACTTTTTACATAGTGAGCTAGAATTTTGTTATTTATTTAGTCCAGTGGTTGCCAACTTAGGGGCCAGGGCCCCCTCAAAGGGTGACAAGATAATGAACAAATTTTAAGTGATTTTTCCGATTTGTCTGCTATCTCTTTTTGTGAGATATAAGATAATTTTATGACCTATTCAAGTCTCAAACTGTGTTTGAAATGAATCCATCTGTGAAGTCTAGAGGGGAAATCTGAAATGTGACAAGGGGCCTCATGGAAAGTACAAGTACTCAAAATTGTACTTAAGTACAGCACTTGACTTAAGTACTAAGATACTTTCTACTACTGGAAGTACTTATGTAGCCTGTCATGTTGTTGTGTTGTCATGAACGGCTATGAAAGGTGACTTTAAGGAATGATGTCACAAAAGGTAGTAGTAACTTGTCCTGAAAATACACAAAAATCCAAATGTGTTGTGTTGTGGTTTACTTTAAAAAATAAAAGGCTTTCTTTTGCCAGTTTAGGTCAGAAGCGGACAACAAAAGTACGTGCCGCAGGACAACATTGTCACATTGAATGATTTCAGAATACAAGAAGTTATGACAGCTTCAGGTGGATGAGACAGACATGAATAATTAAGTAGACATTAATGGGAAGACTGACATTAATTAGGTATTAATGTGGAGACTTTCTACGGAGTCTACCTTCCGGAGTCACATCCTTCTGCTACTTATATATAGCTCGACCCTCTCTCTCTCTCTCTGTGCCCACACTCCTCCACCCACTGCTTGTTCTCTCTCATCTGTGCATATAGAGGCAGATGTGAACCACACCACTGTGTCGACCGCAGGTTAACGTTTTGTACATTTTGTTCCAGCAAGGTGCATTTTGGGATGATTCCATTTGCCTCCCGTGTCTTTGTGCAAAATCAAACACCACTGGAAATATTTGATGTCAATAACGCTTGACATAAAATATTCTTCGTTCGCTAGATACACATTCCAACGCTGGCTGTTGTCCTGTTCGGTGACTGCTTGACTTTCCTCCTTGACATTAATCTGTTTTCTAGAGTTCGCTGTGTGCTGAGGCGAGGAAGGGTGTGTGTGTGTGTGTGTGTCGGGGCGTCACACAAACAGGCAGCTGTCGTTGCCAAACATCAACTCAGTGTCAACACGGAGGGGAATTCGCCACTTCTTTAAGAGGAGTGTTGTATCTGTGTAAACTGCACATTCAGAATGGGAAGGTTGAGAGAAACAGGAAGCGAAGAAAGGTACTGTAACGGGAAAACTCAAAATGACTTCCCAGTGTACTGTACATGCTATAATCCTGGGAGAAGGCAGGCGGTGAAAATGATAGTGGCAGTGGGGGGGGGGGGCAGTGTTCAAGTACAGGTCAGCTCCATTACCTGGGTCCAGCATGTCTTTCTCACATCCTGAACATACATATATAACCCCAGCTTGATGATATTCTCTCCCAATCTCGCTAGTTTCCATTCCAAACCTCTTTGATCTGTGATTTGCATTTTAGCGCCCACGGGGGTGAAAATTATTTGGATGAGATTTTTTTTTTCCTTCTCCCCTCTCCCTCACTGCCTTCTTTTCCGCATCTTCTCACTCACCCATTCACCATACCTGGGGCCTGTAAACTCATCCCCCCTCCCCTCCCCTCCTCCCGCAGACTCCCTCTCTCCCCAGCTCCCTCCGTCCCTCTTTCCCCACTGCCGCGCTGCTCGGGATCTCCTTTTTAATATCTGCTATGCCCCCAAAAGAAACAAACAAATTAGCTGACGGGCGGAGCGGGTTTCAATCTTGGTTCCTCACCTGTATGTGATCCTTGAGGTGAGAAGCCAGCCCCCCCATCAAGCCTCCCAAATGGTAAGAGCATGGCTAGAGACAAATGCGATAAGGCAAAGGAGCAAAGTATATACTTTAACAATTTGCAATTTTAAATTAACTTTTTATTAATATTTTATGTTAGTTTATACAGAGTTACTCCACTATATGTATTTGATAACTAAGGTTCCTATCACACTACTGCATTGGTAAAGAAACAGTCTGACATTTTTGTAAATTAACTCTCATGTTTGGAATGTAAATATGAAGCTAGCAGCAGCCGCTTAGCTTAGCTTAGCTTAGCTTAGCTTAGCTAAGCACAAACACATAGCCTCTCGTAGTTGTCACGGACTGTCTCCTTGTCCCTACTTTCCATGTATGTTTTCCCAGTGTTATTGTCCACTAATCCACCAAATGCCCTCAAACTTTCCCCTCCTCTCCCCATCACCTGACTGCTCCACCCAACTACACACCTGTTCTCACTTCCTCCATCAGCCTCCCTACATATACCGGTCTACTTCCTTTGTTCCGGTGTCGGTTCATCCTGGTTGCCATGTGTTTAGTTTCTATGTTGCTCTGCTCGCCTTGCCTCGCGTCCTGTTGCCTGTTGCCTGTTGCCTGTTGCCTGTTGCCTGTTGTCTGTTGCCTGTTGCCTGTATCTGCCTCCCTTCCCACCTCCTGCTACCTACCTGTAAGCTCATCAGTCACAAATAAATCATTGAATTGCACCAATCTGCCTGTTTATCTCCGCATTTGGGTCTGCGGCCTGCCCTTCCCACCATAACAGTAACACCACATTTTGTTGTTTTTACTCTTTTGCATGTGTACAGAATTAATGAACAAGATGTGTTAATTCGTGAGCTTAAGAGGTGCTTGTAGGTGTATTTTTGTACTGTTAGACAGAACCAGGCTAGCTGTGTCCCTCTGTTAGCTTTATATTTAACATACAGACATGAGAGTGGTATGGAGCTGCTCATCTAAATCTTGGCAAGAATACTAATAGGTGTATATTCCAAAGTTTTAAACTATTTTGGGGCCCCTTGTCATATTTTAACATTCCAGCAAGAGGCATTTACTCTCTGATCTTCTCAGATAAATGTATCCAATATTTCCCATCAAAACCTGACTAATACTATATCAGAATTAGTAATCTAATGCCATCAACAATATATCAGTCAATGCAGAATGGCTACTTTTACTTTTGGTAGATTTAGCTGATAATACATCTGTGATTTTACTTGTAATGTATTTGTACATTCATGTATTTGTACTTTTACTTAAGTAAAGAATCTAAAAAACATCTGCACTCACCGTGGGACATGGGGCGACCCAAAAAAACCCAACCCAAACCTAAAAGACAGACAAGCACAGTGACACAGACGAGTTATTCCTGCAGAGTAGTTTAGTTGAACTCTGCACCGTCTTCCCACTAAAACATCCTGTGGCTCAAATAAAAAGCCCACAGCGGCATCGCTGCACATTTGCGGACAAGCATCGCTTCATCGCCTCCTAGACCAGACAACCGTCACAGCAAGTCCGCTTCTAGCTCGCTGCTCATTTGATGTTTTTAAACAATTTATGTTTGTAATCATATCAAAGAGGAGGCGTGAGGCTATCAAGCCGAGGGGCCCTCTCAGCCAGCCACGCTGCATTCCTTATTCTATTTTATCTCTCTTGGTTTTTGACTAATGTCAGTAACAGCTACCGGTAATAAAATGCTTGTTAGAGTTTGTGCCGTTGCCTCGGAGCGTCGGCTTTGATACATTGTCAGGCCATTTGCCAGTGTTTCTTGATTACCTTGCCACCGACTGCATGTTTATTGATTGGGAGTTAATAAAGCGAGGGCCTCCACTTATTTCACCCTTGCTTCCTTTGCAAAAGGTGAGGCTTCCTTTGATGTGGAAGCGATACTTTGTCTGGCAACAAACGCATTTGTTGTAACGTCAGCTCTGCTCCTAGCTTCCTTTTTCTTTTTTCTTCTTTTTTTGCATTGTGTGTAGCAGTTACAGTGTGGAGGCGCGTTATGGTTTTCACTTTGACTCTTATTGTCGTTGTTGGGAATAAATTGAAGGTGTAAGAAAAAAACAAATGGTGCCAATTACTTCCATTACCTGCAGGCGGTCTGGGTGACTTTATTTTGCTGTCTGTAATGCTGACATCTGATTCTACAACGTATCTTTGCATCTGTCTTCACGTCTCAGCGCTTTTATGTCTTTATGTGTAGTATTGTCACTGCGAGCCTTTCATCTCTGGACCTGTTTATGTGCTCGCTCCTGTCTCCTCCACCCCCCCCACCCCCCCACCCCCCACCCTGGTTTTCTATACTGTCTGTCCCCATGAAAGTCAATATGGTGATTCCATCCCTTACCAGCTGATTGTCTTCTGTCTCCGTCCTCTCTAGCTGCTCCCACTGCTGTTTATCTTGCCCCTTCCCCAGACACGGGCCATCCTTGTATGATTTTCTGTCTCGTCCTCTGGCTGTCTTGTATCCCCCCCCCCTCCAAACTCCACTGAGCCAGCAGTCGTGTCAAATCAAAATAACATCTTTAAAAATTCAGTCAACATTACCCATACAAACAGCGAGGGCCTCCTTGTTGGCTATTCATGTATTCGGATGTACATTGTATCATGGTGGAGATGCATTCGGAGAGGGGTGGGACGGACCCAACATGGCAATTCCATGAAAATTTGATGTATTCATTCACAGTCACTAGTAAACTCTGTTTGTTTGCAGATAACCGGGATGTTTACCAGGGGCCGGGCGGACAGGAAAGCAGACAGGAACATGCAGATCGGTTTCTTATCGGGCGAGCGGTGGCCCTGCACCTGCCGGCCATGTAACCCCTGCTGGGTCCCCGGTGGAACATGAGCCTGCGACATCTTTCTGATGCTTTCCCACCACACCCTCTCTCTTTCTGTCTATCTTGATGTGTGCATTTGTATTTTTGTGTGCAGCGCTGCGACAAACACCATATGTGCTCGGCCTAAGAATTCCTCCACCACCCCCCGCCTCCCCTTCCTCCACTTCCTCCCCCCTCCGTTCCCTGTATCTCTTTCCTCTTTCCTCTCTCAATTCTCACAGTATTTACATCCTTGTTTAGTGTCACATTCTTGGGGTCAAACCAAAGTGCTGTAGCCTCAGGCTGGCTCCCAGGCTTGTGTATCATTGTGTTTGCTGATCACTTTCACCGCCTATCATAGCCCTGAACTTTCCCTGCCTTACTTATTTGTTATGATAAAATACCCAGTGATGCTTGTACAGGCAGCTTTATCTGAAATAATATGTAAATAGGGAGTACTAATGCTACCCTTCATCCCCCAGAACCCCTTAT
>JAVQJD010069755.1:0-26250 GCA_036023655.1 Nannoperca australis
GTGCGTGCGTGCGTGCGTGCGTGCGTGCGTGTGCGCTCAGAGGTCTACATGCCACCGCTGGTGCACTTGACTCTGGGATTTGACTTGGCTCACTCTGTGCTACTTTCTTCACGAGTTGAATGAACGCACTGACATGGTTTCTGTGATTCTTTGGTGCATCTGTTACTTCAATGGGTACAACCCAAACAATGATTTACATAATTACATGCTCTGGGGTTAGCAGCGAGGTTGGGCAGGGTTTGTTGCTTAACTAGAGAGCCTCCTAAAACCACTTCACAGCGCAGGCAGAGCTTAAACTGTATTATGGAAATTGTAAGTACAGTTTTTGCAGATATTTAAACTGAAACATTCCATGAATGAGACATTCCAGTCACAACAAAGTACATCTATGCATCTTTCAGTCCCCATGCATTGCTTCATCCCACCCCTCTCACTGCTTTTCCAAAAACCAGTCTGCTAAACATTCTCAGCAGGGGTTTTCCTTCCGATGTTTCTGATCATCTCCTGTTTAGCCTCTTCTACCACAGGTTGCCTGGGTGACCGTTACGCTCACTAACATCTGTGAATCCCCTCTGACCTCATGACAGTAAAGTTGTACAGTTGGCCCATCTTTCCTCTACTTGCATAACTCTGCCAAGCTCCCCACATCAGGGTTAACAAGACACTTCAGGAAAGCTGTTTTTTTTTGGTCTGACTCCGGACACAGATGGGTTATCCTGCTGAGTTGAAATAAAGTTAAACTTGAGTTTTGCTGCCTCTGATGATAGTGTGGCTGGAGTTCCTTCTCAGCTGCATTTTTTGACATCTTGGTCTCACCTTGTTTGTTTTGATTTGAGGTTGGTCCTCCAATTACGGAAGGATCAAACAAATAATTTGTCTAAAAGGGTTCGCAGATGTTTTTTTTTTCTAAACATGGTCCATCTCTTAATTTTCACCATGTTCAGCAATTTATGGGGTGAAACTGGAGTCCTGTATGATCACACTTCCAGATTGCGCTACATCTTTACACATAGGCAAGCCATTATTCAGTACTTTCATTTTTGGAAAAACATAAGCACACATGGCCTTATTTAGTCTTTGTTTTGAATAGGTTTCCATTAGTTTCGACTTGTACTGGACTTGAGTTAAATCAGCTTGGACAGAATTTACTACAGCCCTGGCTGATGGGAAAACTGTTTTTAAAAAGTTGAACAGAAGAAAATCATTGGTGATAAATAAGAAGAAAGAAAGTTAAGAGGCTGCATTGTTCAATGAAAAAACTCCAAAACAAGAAACAAACAACCTGAACTTGAATTGGCCGTGCCCCGTTGACTGGCCAAGAATAACATAATGTTGTGAAGGTTGATTGGTTTAACATAGACAGTAGACGAGGTTATTCCATTCCAGATTCCTCTATTTGTTCTTACGTTATAAAGAGCTCAGCCATGTGAGCCACATGTCGTCTTTACGCATAGTTTAACATCATCGGTCCTCTCTGACGCCTCACTAAAGCTCCCGCCATATCAGCATGGCCACATTTGAAACACATCACTGTAAGAACCAAACTCCAGACCCTCCTCCCACACACACTTTGACTGGGCTCACATTACAAAGCTTAATATAAATGCACACATTTCTCAAAGTCCTTGAAGATCATGGGAATCGGGTCAGCCAAATAGCAAACATAGCTCCAGAGGAAGGTTCGCAAATGGTTTAATACTGAATAAGTGAAAAGGAAAATTATGAGAAAATGCAGAAAGCTCTGTTTTGGAAGAAAACTGTAAATTCACAGGTTCAGGATCGAGATCTCCACTTCAAATTCAAATTTAAGACATCCCTGTGCCTCCACATAATTCCACAACCATTCTCTCTAAAGTGATCCCTTTGTTTGCCTTGGTACACTCCAAAGTGACGTTTTTTTCTATCAGCACATTGGAGGAAATAACATAATCAAACCCTTTATAAAAAGCATATCAAGCCTCACGTTATAGATTTGTTTTCAGTAAAGAGCTAGTATGTTGGCATTCCAGAAAGTAAAAGGGTTGTAGGGTTAAAACCTGGATTCAACTCAAAGACCATTCACTCCTCCAGCCCAACCCCACCCCTCCTGGCCCTCCCTCTCTCTCCCTGTAGATGGCCATACAATCTCTGATAAGTTGACCTTCTTTGCATTAAGTGTTTTATAATTTTTTTTTTTTACTGCTTACCATTTGAGAGTGAGATGATGAGAAGCAAAGCGAAAGCCAACATTTTGCAGGGCCCGTTTCTCCTCTGTGCAGATGATGCTGCCATTCTTGTCCTGAGTGTGCACACGTCCGACGGGTGCGAGTGGAAAAGACAGAGAAAGAAAAGGGTAAAGCTGGTTGAGCCAGAGCACTTTAAGGTTTCCTCTTACCCAGAGCGGGACAGGGTGGATAAAGCACCACTTGTGTTCTGTCCGTTTTTATATAGCCCCCACCTCCTCCCTTACTGAGGCCCAACCCTACACCCCGTCTTCCACTGGTTACTTTAACCCTTCCTCTGTGCCCCCACCCCTTTTAGAAGAAGCAAGGCAGACGGAGGGAAGGGGGGAGAATGGGGTCTTGTTGGGATGTAGTGTATTTTTCAAAAAAGAAAAACAGCATTCTTCACATACCTATCCATTTTTATACTTAAATATACACTTGAATCCACAACAATTAGGCTGCAGCATGTGTGAAGTGTGTTGTAGCACCGCAGCATATGTTTTGGTGATCAACGCTCAATACTTGCTCTCAGTGGTTTACAACGTCTGCTTGAGCTGTGAACCCTGTGTGGACGAGAGCAGTAATCCACTACACAATGAAAGGTGATAGCCGACAATAGGCAGTGACACCCTGGTCCTTAATAGGCTTACGGAGATAGACCGTGGAGAAGAAAATCGTGCTCCAAACAAAAGTTTGATCCACTCTTATGCTAATGGTATTAATCCATTTCAGTAGCCCGAAGCCCCCCACCAGTCAAGCAAGGCCATCAATCAACAACAGCCATCCCAGTAGTGAAGACACCACGGGATTCGCTTAAACCTTTCACACTTCCACAGAGTCCTGAAAGCCCCCAGCCCCCCCCACCCCCTGCAATTTGAGTGTCTCTGCTTTACTTTTGTTAGCTCTTTTGCTAGCAGTTCTCATGGTCTCTGTGAATCACACATCTGGAACCACTGGTTGAAGGTATGCTAAATGACTTGGTAAAAAAAAAAAAAAAAAAAAAAGCTCCACCAGTGGACTGTTTCAAGTTCCCCCCGGCTGAAACCCTGCCTGATTTGTGGGCAATGTTGGGGATGTAGAAAAAAAGGAAACCGGAGCAAAGAGAGCGCAAGGGAGAAATAGGGAGACAACACTAACTGGGTAGCTATGGAGATAGTAGGTTTTCCTGGTAGCTTTCTTTGACAGGTGTCGAGTGGGATAAAATAAAGTATCAGAACAGCCTCCAAGATGTACGGCAAGGGTAAAGGAGCTGTGGTCCCCTCCGATAGCCAAGCAAGAGAAAAGTAAGTAAATTATTGCACTGTCACAACAGAGATCCAGCCTAGAAGAGTGTGCTAGGTAGCTAAACTTGCTAACTGATGTGAGGCAGCTCAGTTACTTCAGCAGGAGCACGCATGTCCGGCAAGCTTATTTTTGTTAACATAGCGAGCCACAAAAGTGATGCCGTGATAGTTTATTCTTTGTGTTCGCCACTTTGCGTGTCGCGGTGGCTCTTTCCATCCTCCCAACTGTACAGGCATGGCTGCTAAGTTAGCCCGAGCGGCTAGCTACACTGCCAGTTTCCCCTCTGGTCTTTCTTGTTTCTTTCCTCATGCAAAGCAGAGAGTGTCAGTTTTGGCGACCAAAGTTGCACCGGAGCGTTGCTTGCACGTGCTTCCAGGAATAATGCAGAAAATGTGTAATCGGGAGAGAGGGGGGGGGGGAAGAGAAGCAGAATTGTGTCTGCGAGGAGCATTGATGGGGATCCCACTTTAGTACCAGCTCTCCCCTCGCCCCGGTGCGAGGAACAATGCATTTTTGAGTGACGCTGTGCGTTGTAGCTAGCTGGCTTTTTGTGTCGCCTCGTTGAAGGCAGCAGGTAAAAATAGAATACAGCTGTTTGGGGCTTTGTCACAAAATAACACATGGACGTGTCCCCACAACGCTACTCTTGTCTCCGGACGCGCTGGCTACGTTGTATCCGTAGCGTGTGGTCCGGTCAGCGGAGAGCCGCTGCTGCGGTCTCCGTGCAGGGGAGAGCGGCGGCTCCTAACTTTTGTCGCCCGTCCGGCTTTTCTTAAGTCCCCCCCGAGTTGTGCGAACGGAGACAAACTACGTGTTACGGTCGCCACCGCTTGCTGTAGGAGACCCGGATAAAATGCATTTCGGTGGGGGGGGGGGGGCTGATTTGTCAGTAAGCTTAGGTGGTGTTAGCTTGGGAGAGCTGTAGCACCTCCAATCCCTTTGTCTGCATGCCACCGTCTCGATGCCTGTTGTTCGCTCGGGAGGTTCACGCCGCACGTTTCCCAACAAATAAACGATCGCCGGAGTTTTCAAATAAATCCAGACATATGAATTCAACACCGTCCCTCGCGCCGGTTCTGGAATAGAAACCAGTATCTGTGGGTGACTTCCTATTTTGCTTGATGGTCATCGTTAACAAAGCCGGCTCAAAACCGCGCATGCTTTTGGTGAAACTTTGTTAGATGCAATTGTTTAAAGAGCCCCGTGTTGCGTTCATGGTTACCTGTAGTTCCTATTTCACTAAAGCTGAATAAGCTGGCGGTAAATAAGAAGAGGTCTCCACACACAGGCTTTATTACTCGCAGTGGATGGGTTTGAACACCAGCACATGCTCCCTCTCTGTCTGGCTGGAGCAGTCGGCAGATTGGGGTACTGAGGTGGGACAGAGTTGTCAGACTCATGTGTATGTTTGCGTGAAGATCAGCAGGCGCCTCATTACCTTAAGCTCACACCTCCCCTCTGGCTGCGAAGCCATATTCTTCCTTCTTTCTTTTATGCGTCGCTCTTCTAATGTCTTTCTTCGTCTGCCTCCTAACTCTCACTTCCCATCCTTTTGCTGCTCCTCATAGTCCTCATCCCTCGCTCCCGTGTTGAATTATTGAGACAGACTGAAGCAGCTGCTCTCAGCTTTGCGTCAGAGTTGAGAGAGACAGAAGAGAAAGAAAGGGACAGAAAAGAGGAAGATATGGTGGGCAGACTCATCCATGTTTAAAGAGGGAGTTTTGTTGGGAGCCTCGGGCAGGATGTCAGGTGTGCCGGTGGTGTGCATCGGGGGAGATTTCTCGCTCCATGGGAGTAAGCGTATGAACGCACCGATGTCCCATACCCGGACGTAAGGGGGATTGGCTGGGAGGAAGGTCAGGAGGTCACCTCACATGGTGTGATAGAGGGAGGGGGGAACGTAATTTCAGTGTGAGAGAGGATGGGGAAAGTGCATAAGTGCGAAGCGTTACTCTAGTCAGTGTAAAACTTTGGTGTCACAACGCCATATAACGTTAAAATTAAGTACGGGATGCTGGAGCTATCTTACAGATTAAAAAAAAATTCTTTCCGTATGAATATAATTCCACGCTCTGGCTGTCAAGAACGACTACTGCTGCCCTCTTTTCTTCTCCATCATGACTTGACTGCTCCTCTGATCCGCTGTACCACCTACTGTTTCCTCCTCTATAAAAATGGGGCATGCCCACTCTTATGTTCCAGTCAAAACAACATTTCCTCCTCTCCCTTTACTCCACTATCCTATAGCTGCTCCCTCTCCTCCTCCTCCTCAAAGTTCTCTTCCTTTTCCTATGAGCTATCTTCTGAGCTTTAATAATGCATTGGGCCAGGTGCACACACACACGCACGCAAAGCCCCTTTTGCAACCCACACACACCACGCATAAAACTTTCATTGAAGGCCTCTTGTGGGGGGATCTGCAGTGTGATCCTCCTATCCCCAGACACAAGACCAAGTCCTCAACTATTGCCTTCTAGTCAAACTCTTATAGAACGCTTCACATGTATTAAGCAAGACAGTAAGCCGGCCGTGTACAAGGGAAACGGTATCAAGGTTTGAGTCTCTAGCTGTAATCGAAAGCTTTCTGTGAGCCGCCGTCAGGTGTTTCAAATCTGTAAAAAAAAAATGAATCTGGATATATGCAGGGAATCTACAGGTTTAAGTGTGGTCAATAAACGTGTGTGTGTGTGTGTCCCAATACGAGACTGACCTAAAAGTGGCAGTGACTTACACTCTACACCAGCGGTCACAGAGAGCTTTGTGACCTACAAATTGGTAGGAGCCTCAGAACGTGGTCAGATTCCCATGGCTAAAGTGGTAAAGTGTGTGTGTGTGTGTGTGTGTGTGTGTGTGTGCGTCTTACAGAACTGCAGTCATTAGCCTCTTAAGAGCATCGTCAATTGTTCAACAACCGTCTGTGTGAAAATAAGCAACCAGGGATGTATTGTTGCGGTTTGATTGTTGTTGTGCATTATAATACTTAGAATTGAATTGCTTTAACCAGTTTAAGTCACTCCAGGAAGTTAAGAATTAAAGGCTACTTCTGCTTTGTTTGTTTGTTCATCTGGATCTCTGCCTGCTCATTTTATGTTTTCTTATCTCGGTGACTATCTGCAAGAGGGGGAGGAACACCCGTAGCTATTTATTACTTTCTGAGCAGGATGGCCCGCTGTACACAGAGGCACTGCACTGCACATTGAAACTAGAATCGCTTTTTATAGAGGAGGCACAGGCCTACCGAATGCAAGTTCAACCAGCAGTTGACCCATTCATAGCATACGGCTTGCGTCACACTTTGATTTGTGGTCAGCATCGTTCTGGAAGACTGTCTGCAACTGTGTTTCAATGCATGTTTCAGATTGTTTTCATTTTCTTGTCATTTAACAAACTGAGTAGAGCTCCTAATGTTGTTGTATCCCGCACAATGCCAATAAAGGCTTTCTGTATCCTATATATTTCTATAAACTACTTAAAGAACTACATTACCTAATTCCCAAGCCAAGTTTGTATTCTCTCTGGAGGCTCTGTCTCTCTCTTGCACTTAAAGGATCTTCACATGTCAATACAACAATATTAAATTATGGCTTTAAATGATATATTCCTATCCACAACATAACACACAAGCCAGTTCAACAACGTAAGCAGTGTCCAGCTCAGCTCAGGTCAGGAGGATGGTCGTGACGACTGACCGACAAGGGGCTGTACTGGATGTGGCCGGCCGACGAGCGATCATATTGACCAGCTGTGTGTAGTGTAGATGGCTATTTCAGTTCCCATGTTGTGGAGAGCCTTGAAAGTTTATCTATAGTTGTGTCTGAATTATTAGCATTGTCCTACTTTGTTATCGTATGTACTTAATATTAGTGTGTACTCATTAGTACATGGTGTGCAGATGGCTTTGACATCCCGGCTGCGTTGTCTATTCGAAGGACAAGGTGTGATCATCTAGCGACCATCGGCTCCAAACTACAGTTATTGTCTATTTGCCTATTCATTTTTCCCCCCTTTTTTTACAGACTACATTTGCATACTAACAATGCATATTTTAAACATTTGCATAACATTAGTAGTAAGAACAGGTCAGGCGCAGAGCCCATCTCCATCACAGCACTCGGCTTCAGTTGGTGCCATTTCTGTTGCTTGATTCAGGGCGTTTAGCAGAAATAGTGACTACATAACTGAGTGGATTCTAGCCTTGACCCGCACGCAAAAGTGTGCAGTGCTTTACCATAAAAATAGAGAGTCCTTCCATCTGATCATGCCTTATTGTTCTTCAGAAATGTATTATTTATTTATAAGATCAGTATAATAATCAGAATCTCCTGCAGAACAAGGTGACGTCATGTAGTATCTTATTTTGTCCGAGCAAAAGTCTCAACCCCGAAACATCCAGTTTTCTATATTGTAAGACCAAGCAAGGAATTCCCGTATGTGTGAACCTGAAGCCATCAATGCTTTTGGCGAATTAGCTTGAAAAATGACTTCAGTCATGAGCTGATTGCCCAAATCGTTGCCTATTAATTGTCCTTTCGACCAATCGTTGCGATCCATTGAGTTGTCTTGTAAGGAGTTCCCCATATTCACTGCCCAAGCAGTCTGTCCAAAGGAGCGTTGAATACACATCACCTTCATCCCCACCATTCAGCAACCGCACAAGGGAAGACAGCATTGCAAAGGCAGATGTTCTGTTGGTGGGTAAAAACAAACTGCACAACAGCCGTATTATCTCCAAAGCATGTTTCATTGATCCGTTCATTGACTAATGATGGGGACTATGACACTGAGCTACTGTCCTTCTCATTAGGACCTTATTGGCCTGTCAGAGGACTGTCTGCTCTGGGCACACGGGGAACTGTCATATCCACGCTGCCGGTCGATTGATGGTCCATTAACAGCCTATTAAACACGACTAAGTTAGGAGTACAATGTTGGGCCAATGGGGTTTCCCACTCCACAGCATGCTTCTTGTGTGTGTTAATAGACCCTGGTGAATTACCGTTATCAAGTGTGGCTGGCCTGTTATAGCAGTGATTTTATTTTATTTTTTAAATTCTGTCGAGAGCTTTTAAAATTTTGTTGGAATTAATGCCTGTCATATACATTTGTTTCTGCCAGTATCCAGTTCTGTCAGAGCACAACATTTTTCATACAGGTGTCCGGGTGTTTTTCAGCTTCTGGTGTGATTGTGAGGACTTTGGATGCTTAGGTTTGGTTTGATCCACATAGGCAGTAGTGGACAAACTCTACAGGCCACAGAAGTGCTGCTGAAATGATAATACGCCTTTTTGTGATGGCAGAAATACTTCCAGGAACATTTAGAGGTGCTTCAGAGCTTCACCTGCATTTCAAAGGCTGGAACCTAGAGCCAATTGTAGTTTCTCCTGGGTCATTGTTTCTACGGGACTGAAACACTGTGCACAGCATTCACTCATACTGTGAGCAAACACCGGGTTTGTAAGTGTTAATATTAGGACTAGGAGTGGGAAGGTCCTTAATGCCACTGGTGTTACATGACAGTTATGCAGCCGACTTCTCCATGTATTGAGAAACTAACAAGATAAAGAAAGTCAACGGGCAAGAAAACCAAAATGTAACCGTTCCCCTTACTTTGGAGAGTGGACATCTTGACTTATCTGCAGTTTTCAGTCACTTTTGCCACCCCTGCATGTCTTCTTTTTTTTTTTCTTCAGCATCCATTCAAATGTCAGTCACGCAACAGTAACTTTAAAAAAGAACAGCGCGACTTTGTGTTGTAATTTCAAGCAAAGGCTTGAAGTCACTTTTTTTATTCATTGCCGGTCTGTTAATACCTAATCTGCACGTTTGTCAAATGTGGTGAAAATGCACTTCACTAAAATAACTTTTAGTCCTTGAAATAGGTCTTGACAATTACCTCAAGCGGCCTCTATTTTCTTAGACAATTTGGTTGAATATTGGCCTGCTTGTGGTGTGTCTGCTCGAAAATGAGGTGGGACGCTCAAACAAAAATCAAATAATCTTAGTTATTACGTTGGTCTTGAGAAATAAGGATGCAGAATTGTATCGCTAACAATGTTTCTCCTTTTGCATTTCAGGTTAGCGTTATATGTGTACGAGTACCTGCTACACGTGGGAGCACAGAAGTCCGCACAGACCTTCTTGTCTGAGGTAAGATGACATCCATGACTCTTAACCAGTTTATATAAAGTCATTCCTAATGCCTTTTTTTTGTGGAAATCGCTTAAATGCAGCTGAGGAGGAGAGATAAAGAAGTCATGAAAAACCTCCAGCAAGGAAATCAAACACGTGTGACTTGGGCCTTGATGTAATGCAGCTTTGTTCATTAGTACAAAAGAAAAAAAAAAAAAGTATGTCATATAACCGCTATATTGGATGTCTACAACAACTTGTGTTGTCAGCGCAAACATGCTAAACACAATTACAGAGCGTAAGGCGTTGCATCAATTTTTCAAAAGGAAATCCTATAAAGTTACACAGGATCGTGCTCACTGCCTGCTGCGGGGAATCTTAGTGCAAAGACAACCGGTGCAGTTGTCTTCATTTATGTCTGCAGGTCAGACCACAACACGAGCGAAAGAATGAGTATATGACTGAGCTAAATCCCTGGATCCACATGTCACATGTAAGAAGGAAGAAAAAAGGGAAATATGACGGAGACGTAAAAGAAGGAAGAGAGTCAGGAAGATGAAGATCGACAGAGCCAGAAAGATGCCTATCTTCACGTCAGAGGCCATTGACAGTTTGAGACTGACTGATTATATGTTCTTAACCCCTGGACCTGCAGACATAATCCTCTCTCTAGTGGCTGCAAGTGACTTTTCTCTCTCCTCTCCACTCCTCTCCTCCAGATTCGATGGGAGAAGAATATTACATTAGGGGAGCCCCCCGGATTCCTCCATTCGTGGTGGTGGTGAGTGTCACTTTCAATTGTTTTTCCCCCCAGTATGAAAAAGCTAGTTTTGTCTTGCTTGCACGCCTACGATCCATTTTTATTTGCTTGAGTGTGTAAACAGTTTTTACAGTACATGTCTCAAGCTGGGAATCCCCCCCACACACACACGTTGGTGGGGCTCTAGTGTACATCCCGACCCTACATAATTCATTGCTGTCATATGCACAAACAGTAACTTCATTTGAGCATTCATGGTCAGCAGGCTCTTGAGAGAGCCACAATTCAATTTTTAATATATTGAACTCATATTTTATGTAAACATTCAGATATTCATGTACTTGAAAAATACCACATTTAGATTTAATTGATGGTACTTCAGAAGTGACTTCCCTCGGTGGGAGGCCTCGCAGAGTCTCAGCCTTGGGGTTGACCAGACTCAGCGAGGGCGCGACCCCTCCCTCCCCGTCATCTCCCCTCCTCCAGTTCTCCATCCTTCACCCCCGTCCCTGAAACAATAGATCCCGATGGTTAGGGAATGGACTCCCCCCCCCCCCCCCGTACTCCCCTCCCCCTCCTCACCCTCTCGTCACCCTTTGTGTGCCCCCCACCTCCCACTTTACTCCTTTGTTCACGTGGGAGAAGGATTCTTAGCAGATTAACCCGTTGCATTCCATCTTCCTTTGTGCTACCTCTTCCTCCTCCTTCCCACCCCCTATCATTTTTGCCCGAGGCTAAGATTTGACCTTTTAGGGTCATTACCTCAAGCACTGATCAGCAGTTCCTTTTGTTTTTGGTTTATTTGGGAGAAATCGGGACGAGACCGGAAACTGCACATCGCATTTACAGGAAGTACATATACTTTTTACTGCAAAACCCACGTTTACATGCAGCAGGCTAGTAATCAGATTTCTAACCTGCCTACAACATTTTTAAATGGCTGACATATTTGGAGTATATATTTTTCTTACTGTCAAAAATAAAAAGAACAAAACCAACATTTACGGTATTCCCTCGGTCAATACTTTTCAACTTCCCCAGACTGTCATTGGTCCTCCAACCGCATTTTATATCACTGAAGATGTAAATCTTAAAGAACAGGTCATAAATATTAACTTCTAGTTTTAAAAGACGTTCCATAACTTCTGCGCAGCTGGGCTTTATAGTTCTCAGAAAACATTATGTAAAGAGGAGTAAATTGTGTTTTTGTTGGGGACTATTTTCAGCGGCGGATTAATACACATTTGTTGTTGTGGTGGTGGGTATTTACAGCAGCAGGGCAGTCCATATGGGATCAAAATAAACTACAGTGCCCATGTTCATCAATATAAAAAAGACATGTCAACAGTATGGTGCATTTATGCGTTTTTTTAAAAACAATTTCTTTGTGGCACAGCGGTTTAAGCTATAGCAGGCTCTTGCTACACAGACAATACTTAGTTACTTAGTAGGATCAATTCAGTATTAGTTTGACTTTTCAGGGGATTTGCTGACAGTAAGAAGATATAGAATATCACCAGCCATATGCTTTTAATTCAAATCAAATAAACGCCCAACACAATACTTACAATTTTTCCTAAGTCTTTGCAATCAAAAATATCTGGTAGAACTTGAATAAATTATGTTGCGTTGCATTAGCCCTCACCACTCTTTAAAGCTTTATCACAGAAAATACCAGTGGTGGTTGTTTGTGATTTATTTATTGATCAGTTTTTTAAGGTTAAGTCTATTCACTTTGTCCTTCCTCAGAAAGATTAGAGCACAGCAAAAAAAACCTTGTTTCTGAGTAGATTCACGGTGATGCTGAAGGACACCGTACTGAAATGAGTACTGTACATATCACAAAGAAACAAATATTTAACAACCTGTGGATGTAGAATTACAGACATGTACATAAATCCTTAAATGGTCTTAAAAAGTACAATATTTAGTGTAACTGTTCACCTCAGGGGGTGTCTCTGCTGAGTCAGAAGAATGAGCATCAGGCCTATAGAGCACCATCAGCAATACAAGACCAAGGGCATTTTTTACTAAAATGAAAATGAGGGAACGGAATAATAATTTGAAAGCACACAGGCCTGGGTAAATCTCGTTCAGTTAAGGACTTAAATCTGGATGTTCTATGCACATATAAGATGTCAAATAAAAATATAAAATTAAGGCTCACACGGTTTAAAAACAAAGCAATTTTTTTCCTCTTATTGGTACAGACGTCTTTTAACTGTGGCAAAACCAGTCAAGATCTCAGAATCCTCTTTCTTGTTTAGGCTCGTTGAGAAAAATGTTATGTTTTTGTTGACTGAAAGGTTTAAGTCCAGTAGCCTCTAAGCATTTCTCCCTGTTGATGTGTCCTTGAGCATCACACTGACATCCTTTTCATCAGGTGTGCTGCTTTGTAGCTCAACCATGCATTCTGTCCTTCTCGTGGAAATAACAAGTCAATTTTTAAGATCAAAATATTCAATAAATTCCAATTGTATGTCCTCAGACTGCAGCTCAAGATGAGTGTGTGTGATTTCATTATGGAACTGCACTAAGCTTACCTAATATGACAGAGGTGTATGGAAAAGCTCCAGATGTTTGGGATTCAACATGTCTGTGTGCGTCGCAGATTGCCAGGACATGTGAAGTGGCTCCCTGATTAGTCCTCTCGTTAGCCACGTTGCTGTTTCACTCGGTTTATAGCGCCTCCACTAAATCAATGCACAAAGACGGATTCAATTAAGAGCTCCCAGACAGGTAGCACACAAGCAGTTAGCGTTGTCGTTAGGTGTTTCCACTTAAACGCTGTTTAAATAGACTGAAACAGAAGCTTGTGGGGAAACGGTTTGTGCATGTGTGTATCAGCTCTTGTTGTTTACCCCCGCGATGAGGCCATTTATCATCACTTGTACAAAAGAGGCTACTTTAGAGTTTGGGTTTAGTCTAACATTTGTTCTTTTATAAAGTCACTGCAACAGTTAGTTTAGGGTGAAGAAACAGATTCTGTCAATGAAAGGTTTGTAAAAGTGTGTGTGTGTGTGTGTGTGTGTGTTCTGAGTGAGTGAGTGAGAGGTTGATTGCGGGTGGGCGACTCTGGCATTGTGTCCCTCTTACAGTGACGCTCAAGTGTATAAGAGGCAGTTTAAGAGCGCCAGGGAGATAGCGAGAGTGTGTAAATGGGTTATGAATAGCTGTTATACATTTGCTTGTATTGCTGTGTTTTGTAACCTTTGACCTCTCTCCCCATTTCAGTGTATTCTGGGATTTGTATTGTGCGGCTCCTGACCGAAGGGAGACATGCGAGCACTCCAGTGAGGCAAAGGCCTTCCATGACTACGTAAGTGACGGGCCACTTCTTCTTTTTTTCCCCCCACTCTGTGCTCGCTGTGGAATCAAGGTGTTGTTTCTTTACGTGTCAGTTTTACATGACACACACATGTAAACACTGTACATATTGTTTAAGGGGGGTGTAATATGAAGTGTCTAGGGAGAATCCACAAGCGCAGGTCGAGGACAATTTGCTCCCCAAGGACAACTGGACAGGCAATATTATCATTAATCCAACTAATCTGAAAATTTCAATTCATACCACACATTTGTGTCATTGTGTATTTGTGTTATCAGGTTGCAGGGAGTAGGGCTTTGACTAACGATTATTTTCTCGACTGTTTCGTCAATAAATCGTAAGAAAATAAAGAAAAATGGCCGTAACGACTTTGCAAAGTCGGTGAGAGAGATAAAAGTAAAGTGAAAGTTTAAACCAAATCTGTCCGAATTAAGGAAAAGAAATGTATTCAACCCCTCCGACGAACTCATTGTGCCTTTTTACTATCAAGGTCACATTCTGTCATGTGGAAGTTAATTCAAACATGACAATGAAGGACATGCATATCTACTCGGCAAGCTGTTTTCTTTTCTTTTCTTTTGTTACACTTCACAATATCACCACAACGCTATCCAACCACCTGAAACGTCCTCATAAAGTACAATATGATGAAGCAGGAAATTGCTGCCTTGACAACACAAACTTCTAAAAGGGAGCCTTTTTACAGTCCATCATCATACCTGACAGACTCTTATAGGTGCAAGGGGATTAGAAAGGCAATTATTTATTCTAAAATAGAGTTTCAAACATGATATCCTCGTTACTGTATCAGTTTGGCGTAGTGGACGGCCCTAAATACACCAACACCCATTATCCTCGGTTGCCGTTGCTTTGGAGAAGAAGCCTGTCTGTGTAGCGACTTCTATAGCGCTATGTTGTTGCAGTTGGAAACAAAAAGATTCTCAACTATGTCGTCTTTAGCTTCCACCTGCAGTTAGCTGCATGTGACTTGATTTTTGACAGAATTTTAAGCTCTGTGATTGGTCGTTTCTGGCAAATACAATCTGTGGCAGTTGTAGTTAACGCCTGCCAGGACCTTTTTGTACCTTTTTTAAAAAAATATATATATATTATCAAAGAATTTGGCCAAAATCGCTCCAAAAACTTTGCATCTCCATATTTTCTCTAGGAATCATGAGAGAAACTAATGATCACAACTCTGAGACTTAAGGACTGAGGGTGTTGTATGTTCGGTGTTGTACAGATTGTAAAGCACCTTGTGGCAAATGTGTGATATTTGGCTATATAAATAACATTTGATTGACTTGAGTTAAGTGAGAAAATCATAATTGTTTGTGATTTCTGTGCAGAATTGTGTAGCTTGTTTTTTTTATTTTAATTTTTTATGTGTGAGGATTATTATTCACACGTTATTAATTGAGGAATTATTTTACACCTTTTGAGCGCTTGAAGGAGAATTTCTTCTTTTCTCCTTTTTAAAGTCAGAGGTCAGGGTCAACAGCCTTTCCGGAGTTTGTGGACTTTAGTTTTGGTTTTTTTTTCTCTGCACTGAGAGAAGAAACTGTAACTGTATCCACGTGTGTAAATGTCATTTGTTGTGATTGACACTGTGCGTCTGTCTTAAGCCTGTCCTCTCTGGCCAAGAGTGTGAGTGTGTGTGTGAGTGTGCGCGTGTGGGGAGTAGTGTGGGGAGATAATGGAATAGAGTTCTAATCCGGTAATCCCAGCACTGGGCCGAGGCTAAGCCAGGGATTTGTGTGTGTGTGTGTGTGTTTGTGTGTGTGTGTGTGTGTTTTTGGATGGGGGGCATCTTTGGCAACCAGCCCATAGAAGGAGGGTGGAGGGGCTCACACCCTCAGTGTCAGAGTGCCAGTTAACCCTGTGTGTTTGTGTGTGACTATATAAATGTAGATGGGTGTGCTGCACGGGTTCTTGCTGTCTGCTCCTAACAGTGATAAAGCGAAGGAGACGGGACCGGTTTAATTTTGGCTCCAGCCCCCTGAGGCTAGTCTCTGAGCACAGGTCCTTTTTTCTACTGGTTTCAAAAGAATCACTCCGGTAGAGGCATTGGAAGAAAAAACTATATTTCACCTCACCAAAAAAAAACAACAATCTTACCCTTTTGAGAATTGCTAGATTGCAAGCCGGCATTTAAGAGGCATTATCACAGTTTCCTCTCTGCTGGGTGCAGAGACTGAGCAAAGGTTTATGGTTACGACTACTTTTTTCCTCAAGTCCTGCCACTGGTTATAAAAGCAATGCAGTCAGACTGTTATCTTAGAGTGACTTGGTAGTTTATGTCATGTTTATGATTACTTTAAAGTTAAAGCATCTGATTCAGCAAAGAAAGAGGCAGTGGTTAGTGGAGGTGGCCACTGTTGCCATCCAGATCCTGGATCAGTTTAGGTTCTAGGTGACTGACCCCTTACTGTCAGTTGAGGTGAACTGCCTCCACTATAATGCGCCGCTGGAAACCATGAGCTTTACCTCTTAAATGCTAAAAATGATTAAAATGAAGGGAGGAACGTCTCATTGACGGCTCATAAACCAAGTTTCCATCCAAAGTTTCCCAGAAAATCTTCACAAAAATCAGCAATCCACCACAGTGAATGTGAATATTATGAGTTGGACAGGACAAATCAGGAAACGCACTTATGGACACATGCTTGGCTGTAAGTAAAGTGTTTTAACATAACATAAGGTACATTGTAAAGCTGTATAAACAGGTGTGTCTGCATGTATTTAATCTGCTGTGTCAACCTGCTGTTGTTGATGCGTCTTCGTTCCTTCATCAGACACTTCCTCAATTTTTTTTTATTACCTGCACTTTTCTTTCTCTGTTTTGCCTTTGTGCAACTCCAGCCTGTTCACATCATGTCTTCTCTGCGACACCCCCACATGTGCTTCTTTCCTCCCACCTTCCTCGCTGCATCTCCTACTCTCTCCTTCACCCAACACACCAGTCCGCCCCCTCTCACCCCCCCCCCACTACTACCTCTGTTCCCGAGAGAAGATTGATTGGCTAATCTAGCTGTTTACCCACAATGCCTAGTAGTGCCGAGGAGGAGAGGGCAGTGTAGACAACATGAAGACACAACCGAGATAGTTGAGGTATTTGAAAATGGAGCTGAGTGGGCAAATGGGGAGAGAAAGAGAGAGAGGAGACGGAAGATAGGCTTAGTTTTATTTTTTAAAAATTATATAAAGTAACTGCAGGGTTTGTGCAAAATAAAAGTTGGTATTTGAGAATGGGCTATTTTAGTAAAATAATGGTTCTTCCATTTAATTCAAACTTCACATTTCTTCTAAAATTATACTCGTTTAGCGATTAGTTTTATTAGATTCTGCAAATATGATAATGCAATATATTAATTGTCTTTTGAATATTTTAAGACCTAATCTGCTTTTCTAAAGTGCAAACGCTAGCATAAAGTACAGGAAACATCATTTCTTTTCCATTCCATTTTGGGGCTTTTCAGTACCATCTGTTGCTTTGATGGCACCCTATTGCCTCAAATGTTCACGCACAACATGTCGAACCTGGAAGCAGATGGGCTACAGCAGCAGAGGAGCCAACCGGGTGCCACTGCCGTCAGCTAAGAACGGGAAACTGAGGCTACAATTCACACGGGCTCACCAAACTCGTACAATAGAAGACTGGAAAAATGTTGCATGGTCTGATGAGTCTGGATTTGTGGTGCGACATTCGGATGGTAGGGATGGACAACATGAATGCATGTATCCGTCCTGCTTGTATCAACGGTTCAGGCTGGTGGTGGTGGTGTGATGGTGTGAGGGACGTTTTCTTGGCACACTTTGGGCCCCTTAGTACCAACTGAGCATCGTTTAAACGCCACTGCCTACCTGAGTATTGTTGCGGACCACGTCCATCCCTTTATGACCACAGTGTACCTGATGGCCACTTCCATCAGGATAACGCACCATGTGACAAAGCTCAAATCATCCCAAACTGGGTGGTGCCCTTTTTAATGGAAAAAGTGAAAAGAACTTAATTAAACCTGATAATTAGGTGCGTGATAAAGTTAGGAAAAACTTCACCACACGTGTTGCACAGCCTCATGTGTTACACGAGTGAAGGGAGCACTCTGTCCCTGTTGTTTTTAATATTTTGGGCGCCTGGGAGATAAAGACTGCAGTAAACAGACAACAGTAGCTTGTGAATCAGGACAAGGCTTCAGGCATGTGAAATAAAATAAATAGTATTAAATTACTCCTTTTTTAAAACCTCACACTGATGCTGAATGGATGATATTGACGCATATTAGTCTTTGTAACTCATGATTGGGTTACTTGGACATAAACAACACAGTGATCTAAAAACACTTAAATGATGGCGGAGAAGTTCTACTTCAGTGCATTTGACTCAATGCACGACTATCAGGGCGAACGTTAGTCACCCAGTAGATGCAGTATATTATGTATTGCCTACCTGCAAATGAATAACTGCTAAAACAATCAATGTGTTGCTTTAAAATAGATGGCACATTCTTTACATTAAATGTATTCTTACTTTTCTGGAATGACAACAAAGTGTAGACAGCACTGTCTGAGCGGCATCTCTAGGTCATTTGGACAGCTTTTAAGATGACTTGCACCCAACATGAAGGCGGAGGTGGAGTGGACAGGGCGAGGGTTTAGGCTCCTGATTGGTATGGACCAATTGGCTCTCCCATCACCTGAAAGCTGGCCAGCAAAAGCTATGCTAAAGCGTAGGAAGACTCCATTGTAAGATTAGTTGGAGTTACATTCTAGTTCACAGTTGTTCTCATTCTCCTCATATTCCTGTCTTTCGTCCTCCCCGTCTTCTCTCTGGAGTTGTTGGCTAAGTGGATGTTGTGTCTGCAGCATGTATTAGTGCTGTCATCTGGTGCGTGTGCACAAGTCCGCCTGTCTGGTTCAGAACTGCTACCTTGGCAGCAGATTTTGGGGGAGTGTGTGTGTGTGTGTGTGTGTGTGTGTGTGTGTGTGTGTGTGTGTGTGTGTTTGGTGTGCCGTTTTTGAGGAGCAGCTGGGCTTTCGGAGATTGTACATTTTTGTGTGTGTCTGTGCGCATTTGTTTGTCAGACATGACGGTGAGAGTAGCAGCCGTATCCTGTTGCTCCAGAGCGAAACACACTGTTTTGACTGGGCTGATAAATTAGCTAGATCTCCACAGTCAGCTATTTTTCCTACCGTCTCCACACTCTCACTCTCCTCCATCCTCACTTCTTCACCACCCCCCTCCTCTTGCTCTCCCTCTCCCCGCGCGCTAAGGACAGCAGGTCAAGGAGACAGTGATGAGGTACATATCAGTGTGAACCAGAATGTAGATTAGTACCCTCTCCAGGCAGGGACACGCACAAATACAGGACAGACAGACACACATACACACACACACACACACACACACACTCTGATACATTTGCTGTCTCTTACTACCGCTCCCCTCTCTCCATCCAGTGTTTATGCCTCTGTCTTTATCCCCGTGAAAGGTATCAGGCGGAGGTCAATAATGTGTTGAGCACTATTGATCTGTCCGGTAGGTCCTATGGGTGAGGGAGAGGGAAATGGAGAGGGAGGGATCAATGCAATTCTGTATAGCCCATCTACATACAGTACTGTACCAGCCAATCAAATCATTAGTCTTTTGTTCTGTGATAGATTATTCATCAACATTGTGGGTTTTGTAGGCAGAAAAGAAAGCACAACATGTTGCCCTCACAGGGAGCCACAACGGTGGATTAACACATCAGAGTTTGAAATATTTTTGCCACAAAGACACCAAGGTGGTGCCACAGACAGGGAGGTGGATTAAGTGTATTACACGGTACTTTGGGTTGTCCCGATTGGAAGCTGAGTGAGTGTTTACAACGGGTGTCAAAGGTTGTTGCTTTATGTTGCATTACTGCAGCTTTTTTTTTTTCTGAAGCGAGATCTAAACCCGCTTCCCGCAGACCAAACTGGATACATTATTTCTGGGGATTTAAGGGCTTCAACTAACAGTTATTTTCATAGATAAATCTGCTTATTGTTTTTCTGTATTAATCGTTTGCTCTATAACGTGAGGAAACCATCACGTGTTCAAAGCCCGAGTTGATGTCTATTAGGTAACGCTTGTTATGTCCGACCGACAAACCCAAAGAAATTCGGTTTACTATCCTATAATATGAGTAAAAACGGTTAATATTTTTATTCGGATAATCTGAAACCAGTAAAAATCAATGTTCTGTCAATGTCAACAAACAAGGGAGTGCAGAAAATCGCCGTGGTCCGATACCCTTATCATCTCTAACTTCGTAACATTTTGCTAGAATTAAACATATTTTGGTTTAATAATGTATGAAAATCATTATAGATCTGTATGACATATTTTTTTATGACAGCCAGTGCCATTTGCTCTGTCACTACAGTTCGGAGTGACGAAGTTGTTCAACTTGTATTTTATTTTAACTTTAGAGTTAATGCAGAATTTATTTTTGATGTAATCGCCAAGAAAATGATAATTCATGGATGTATAGCCAATTAAATTTGAGCTGTTTGAGGTTTTAAAATGGCACATAGTTGGTGTGTAGTTTTTCTCAAATATGATGAGCTGGTCTGTAGATCCTATATAAAGAGACTGATGATGATATATTATGCTGTAGGGAAAGAAATGCTAAAGTTAGCAGTTCTCCAAAGCCACTGAAGCCACAACGATGAGCTACATTTCAGGTCTGTAGTCCAGGTACTGTATTATTGATAGCCAGGTAACATAAAAAGCTACTTTAATATTATTTTTGCGCAGACATGGCACCGGGATGCTTTGACACACCGTGTTTGTGTAGCGCTGCAGAGGAAGGCCATTAAAATATAGTTCAGTTTAAACAGTGTAAATATTCCCATACATTTGAAAATGTGTCCCGTGGGTTTTGTTGAACTTTCAGCCCGCTTCAATGAAAGAAACTTATTCTTCTCCTTCCTGCTGCATGTCAGGCATTAAAGCCCTTTCAAGTTGTGCTGCCACCCGGCGCTTCCTTTGCGCACTCATTCATTTACAGACTTTCTTTTCTATACATTCAGCCTGAAAATGAATAATTCAGCACAACTTCACAAATCCATGTTCATTATATCGACTAATTAGTGCAGCGCTAATGTCTGCTGTCTTTTTGAACGTGTGTCTTTGCATTTGTTGCCCCCATACCTGTATTTTCTGCGTGCATAAGCAGTCATTGTTTACCTGCACCGGTGTCAACAAGACAAATTCCTGTAGATTTACTGTCTCTGTGAATTGAGTTATTCTGATTCAAGGAGGCAGTCTTGTCACAAGGTTTCCTGACAGTCTGCCACTTCAGAGCGCAGAGTTGAAATGGAAAGGTAGATATAGGCGGTACTGTGGGCGCCACTACAAAAACAAAAAAAGCACTGTTGGATCCTTTTGTATTTCCCCAGGCCAGTTGGTTTTAATAAAGACCAACTGCCTTCTAAATCTGCCTTTGCTGGTGGCATTGTGCTCTGTGTGCTTTCACTTTGCATTCAATTTCATTCAGCAAATTGTGGAATTAGATAGTAGATCATTCATAGTCTACAACAATAATGTGACCAGGTGATTGATTGTGAACAGCAATCTCTTTGAAACATTTGTTTTAGTTTTTTTTTTTTTCTCTCCCTGATTGTCCCCCCCCTCGTCTGCCTCACTCTTGTATCTTTTAACTCACTCTCTCCTCTATCTTGTTCTTGTGCTTTTTTTCTCTCTCTCACTCTCTCTTTCCTGCATCTCCTTATTCTCTCTCTCTCTGTGCTCCTGGAGCGGTGGATGCCAGGGGGACAGAGTGCAGATAGGACCTGTCTCCATAGCAACAGCTTCTGCAAGCTGCTGACACCCTACTGAGGGGGGGTGCTGAGGGGAGGAGAGGTTGCGATGGGGAGGAATAGTATAGGGGCTGGGGCACAGGAAAGCTGTTTGTGTGTATGTGAGCCAGGGCTGGGAAAAATAAGTGAAGGGGGGGTCAAAGATGAAGAGAAAAGTGTGCAGAAGAACAGGAGTGAGGGAGATGGACGAGAGGAGAGGGAGGATGGAGGAGGAAAGAGAGGCAGCCGACCCTGCTTCTTCCCCAGGGACTCAGTGGCCTGCTCATGTTCACTAGCAGAATTAGCATAAAGATGGGGGGAGGTGTGTGTGTGTGTGTGTGTGTGTGTGTGTGTGTGTGTGATTTTTCTTTTTTAATGTGTGTGTTGGTTTCAGAGAGTCAGGAGAAGAAGGGGCAGCAAGTGCGTTTGTGTACATGTGTGTAATTGGTAGTATGCATTCTTGTCCAAGCATACAGTATGTGTCACATGGATGTAGTGTGTTCATTAGGTGTGTGTGCTGATGGAAGAGTAGGGGGGTGTGTGTGTGTGTGTGTGTGTGAGAGTGACTCCCTCCCCTGGGTCTTAAACCCCCTCCCTGTTCTGGTCCTGTAGCCTGCCGTTCCTTCCTTTCTGCCTCTCTGTACTGAAGGGCTGCACTTTATGAGCCTGTGATGCAACTCTTTGTGTGTCTGTGTGTGTGTGTGTGTGTGTTTGTTCCGGCGTGCTTATGTAAGCACCCTGAACACACGTCTCCATCTATGTGTGTTGACAAGAATACAGTTATATCATATTTAACTCCCGGGCTGAATCATTCACCCCCTCTCCTCTATTCTAGTTTTTTTTTTTCCTATTGTTTGACTGACATAAAGGAGATCAGAAACAGTGGCGTTGTTAGCTTTGGTAATATGATTAGTAATAGTTAAGCAGTTGTCCTCATCAGGTTTAAGTGTTGCAGTTGTTTTTGTCTTTTGCTCTCCAGTCTTGAACTACAGATGCTCTGATCAAGTTTGTTTGACTTAAATATTGGACATCTGCCAATGCAATATAATCAGATATTTACATTTACCTAAATATTGGTTTCATATGTATCTGCGCTGATCCAAGCAATGAAGGTCCTGTTTCAAAGCTATAGTTGAGCTTAAATGATTGATAAAAGTCTAGCGGGAACAAGGCGACTGCTGAAATTGATGATCAGTGAGAGAGAAGATGTATTACTCGGTTGGATTTGTGGAAATGACTGAAACACTCGCAGTTATATAGTGGTGTTAGCGAGTAATGCTGCTTTTACCTTTATAAACAATCTTTGGTGCAGTGCAGAAATGGGTCTGCAGAGAACTTTAACTGCCAACAGGCAGTTTCTGTTTTGGCTTATCAAGCTGATATGACCTACTGCCGGCAACGCTTGTCTTTACCCGCTGAATGCGACGTCTGCGTTGGCTAACAATTTGCTTTATTTTAGACTATACGTATGAATCTGCTCAATACTGATCCATAGGATGGGCTCGGGACATCTCCACTTCAAACAGCATCTAGTACTCCTAAATTTTTGGATTTGTATATACTGTGAGTAAATTCAATATTGTATGATCTAATAATGGTACAGTTGTGTATTATGAATTCAAAGTAAAATGCATGGGGTAGTTTTGAAGTCATAGTCTAAAATATTTTGATTTGTTCACTTAGATAATGTTTTAATATAGCCAGCAGTTGGTTATTTGTAGTTGAGCAGGGATGAAGAAAAGAAGCGTCCGCTCCAGACAGAAGGTTTGACGTAGTTGTTAATTTGTTTCTTGCTTAACTTTTGTATTCCAGCCTTCTTAAAACAGCACCTAGGTCCCTTTTTAATAGGTAAAAATCACTACAAACTCAAATTATTTGCTGATGACTTGTTATTGTATTTTTAAGAAGTTACAATTCTTGATTTTATTTAGAATTCAAATGATACATTTTCGATGTGAGGATATCAAAACTATGTGTAAAAATGTAACCATGTACGTCTATCCGTACCTACATACATTAATTATATGGAGAGAATTTTAATCAGCAAATTATTACATTATGTATTTATTGTCAATATACAAAATACCTTCACAACATATCTTAAATACTCCTTATAAACTAACAAAAGCAGTAGAAAAAAACTATTTTAAAAGACAAAACATAAATCATACTAAGTGAAACTCACCAAAAAGTAAATAAATGTAACTTCATGAACACTCCCTAACTATAAATACACAGTCGGTAAACTTAACATAGTTTTATATAATGTGGAAAATGTACCTGTGTAAAAACAAAGCCAGTTGCTTCATGTTTCTTTGAAACAACGCCTACAACCATAGAGTTGTAGCTCTGACACTGCAAAGAAAAAAATGTATTTCATAAAAGTACGATTTTTGCATGTCTGTTGTTCTCATTGCATTGGATGTACTCAGCTGTACAGCTGTGACATCCAGTGTTTCAGGAACATCCAAATAATCAGTTATACATTAACACATAGCCACAGTCCACACAATGTGTCACGGATGCACCGATTTGCATACAAGAACACAATATGGGGGTTCAGTGGAAACACGGCATCTGAGAGGTTCTGCTACTGCTGTTGGTTAGATAACCGAACAGACTGCAGAACTGTGGTTTGGAAGAATACAAAGAATCACATACCTTGTAGATATACATACAATACATTTTGATTTTAAAGAAATAGCTCGTATTGGCCGGTAGTGCACGACTCCTCAATACACAGCAGTGTGTATGATGGCACAGATCACAGGACTGCTGCTCTCTGCTCTCTTTACAGAGTCCTGTCTCTTCTCAAGCATAGGAAAAACATTCTGGTGGTATTTCTCCTTGAAACTTTTATCTCCGCTTCTTTCCAAAGAGATGAGGTGCCTTCTGTGCTTCTCTGCTCCTCTTCCTCTACCACACTGATGAGAGAACAGTTTAAAGGTTGTAATAGAAGACGCATTTTTTAATTTAACCATAAAACTTTAGATTGTGGGGGTGGGTGGGCTGGATATGGGGGTGGGGGGGGGGTGCAGACACCCTGTAGTAATTTGGTGACCAGTGCATCACAACCATGAATATTAAGGTAGAACAGATAGACACATACTCAGACACTTTCACCACATTTAATCGCCATGTTTGTGTTTCAGAGCGCAGCGGCAGCACCTAGCCCAGTGATGGGCAACATGCCTCCGAACGACGCCATGCCAGGGGGTCCCATGCCCCCAGGCTTCTTCCAGGTATGTCTTACCCCCTCTGTCACTGTCTTGTTTACTCCTTCACCTCTCCATCGCCTCCTCTCATCTCTTTCTCTCATTCATCCATCTGCGACTCTCCAAAGTAAAATCATCTAGGTTTTAGGCAGCACAGGAGATGATGCCTTGTATCTCAAAATACTGTCCTTAAATTCAGTCATGTTTTGAAGAAGAGTGCTGCATTTTGAATTTGCACACTTAACTCTTCAACTAAAACTAAAACATAAAAATCACTCAAGTTAGGGTACGCTTTTTTCTGTACTTCCTGTAAAAACAGCCATTTCATCAAAAAAGCCAACTGATATCAGCAGGCCAATATTACGGACAGATTAGCTTATTCTAAAAATACCGGTATTGGTGTTCATGTTTGAACGCCGCAGCGATAAGTGTTTATTTGCAGCATAAGAAATAGCTGAAATTAAAATGTTATAGTAGTTTTGAATGTGTTTTTATTCATATTTATTGAGGTTACTGTACCAAAATGTACTGTTTTCTTTTATCTTTTTGCCACTGTGAAAACCAGGTATTTCTAAAACTTCTCATGAGAAACCGCTTTGTTTACAGCTTTATGGTGCACTGTTCAGCTAGTCCCGTTGGTTTTTGAATGGTCTATTTAGCTTAAGAAGATCTAAACTTTTATTCAAAATAATCCAAAATCACACATTTGGAGATACATGGTTTTCAGAGGACCGCAACATTATAGAATTGTTGTAACTGTAATACACACACACACACACACACAAGTGTAACTAAACACTGTCGGCTGATATAATCTGCCTTTAAAAGTCCTGTGTCAGTCTGTGTCTTGTAATGAAGTCCTTTCACTCTAAAATCAGTAATTGTCTTTGATCAGTTGACACCACTATTACAACTCTCCTGCTTGTTTTTCCCCTTCTTTACCACATTTTCCCAAACATCGTTTATTCCACTCCTGACATTTACACCCACCACAGCCTCTGATGCTCACACCGTTCATTCATCTGCGGCTCGCTCTCGCTGGGCTGCTGTTGGACCGATTCGTGATTCAACCACCCTACATTCATCCTCTCTCCGTCTCTGTCTCTGACCTGTCCCGGCTCTGTGAAGGGGAAGGTTTTAGTGTGGGAGATGGCTGTCTGAAGAGTGAAGAGAGTGAGACACGGATACAAATACAAACACGCAGGCATACGTGCGCACACGTTTTACAAACGCACGCACGCACGCACGCACACATCCTCCGTGAGGCAGTGGTGTGATGGACAGCACTGGCATTTGGCAGGAGGCACGATAAGGTGCTGGAGAAGAGTAGGAGAGAAGAGGCGAGTGACACGATGAAGAGAGGGAAGGATGGAGAGAGATGAAGAGGGGTGAGAGGAAGAAGAGAGGAGAATGTGAAAGATCCGTGCCACCAGGATTGTGGCCCAGTGTTTGTTTCTGTGGCTACCTACCACTCCATTGTTTGCTTGCTGAGAACGAGGCAAT
>JAVQJD010069756.1:0-15614 GCA_036023655.1 Nannoperca australis
TGTGTGTGTGTGTGTGTGTGTGTGTGTGTGTGTGTGTGTGTGTGTGTGTGTGTGTGTGTGTGTGTGTGTGTGTGTGTGTGTGTGTGTGTATGCATGTGTGCGCATTCGTGTGCGTTTAATAGTACCATGGGCACGTAGCAGTGCCTCTGCAGTGAAGAGAGGGGCCTGCAGCATATCGGCTGTCTCCACAATCAGCATATCCTTCAGCCTCCGGAGATCCTGAGGCCGCAGGCCCTCATACAGCTAGACAGGAAGGCATGGGAGAGGAAAGGACAGAGACAAGGGACAAGGAAAGGAGAGAAGGTAGGTACGGAGGCGAAAACAGTAGGAGAGGTTGGCAGAGGAAAGTAATGAAAGAGCAGAGGGAGCAACAGAGGGTGAGATCAGGGGAAGAGGGGGAAGGGAATGGAAGGAATGAGGGTGGGAGTAGAAAGAATGATGGGGCAAAGAGGAGGAAGAGAATAGAAGTATTAAAAGCACATCACATATAAACGATTGCTGACCCATGACTAAGCCAGGCCCAATGAGCTGACAGAAGAATTCAGTTTAAAAAATTGTAGGTCTTGTTTAGTACCAATATTACACCACTGACAAAGTAAGTGTTATAATACAACCCTGGCTAGGTTATGGTTTCTAGGGTAGAGTTTTATCTGAAAGAGCAATAACAATGACAAACACTGTTACAGGCTTCATTAGATGTTTCAACATTACAGAACTGTACAGACGTTTGGTATTGGTCATGTTGTAAGTGACACCAGTTGAGGGTGACAAACTGAAAGCTGTATACCCTCTGCCTCTTGGCATGTTATTCTGTACCTCTCTTCGGTCAAGGGCTGCGTACTCTGCCTCTATACCCTCTGCCTCAGGGGCAAGAGAGAAGACCATCTGTGACTCCAGGCACAGGGCCAACTCCTTGTGGTGCTGCTTCTCTGCACAGTCACATGGAGTCTCGCGGTTTTCGTTCTCCGCAAACAGGTCTGCTTCTCTCTGCACCAGAAACTGAGCAAGTGAAAACAAAAGGACATTTTGGGTTTGAATAATGGGACACACACTCTATGCAGCGACGTCTACTAAAGCTCTCTGGCTTGTACGGTATATGTAGTTTGAAAGACCTTAAATTACAAAAACAGCACCACATACTCTGATGGTAGTTGAGTGAAAGGCTACACAATTATGGCAGAAATGCCATTCGCCGTGTGCATCGTGACATAAATGTTCACTTTTTTACTTGTAGAAGTGCAGAATTTCTTAAAGATGGAGCACAGAGAAAGTCTGTGGCTGGTGTGTGGTGA
The DNA here is from genome assembly GCA_036023655.1 of Nannoperca australis. Taxonomy (NCBI): domain Eukaryota; kingdom Metazoa; phylum Chordata; class Actinopteri; order Centrarchiformes; family Percichthyidae; genus Nannoperca; species Nannoperca australis. The sequence goes on from JAVQJD010069756.1 coordinate 1,293, forward strand.
TTGTTTTTGTGGTGCTTCTGAGCAAATCTGAATTAAGTGTTTTTCCACAATGGCAATGGCTGAGTTAATACATTTGTTTGCTCAAATATGAATATATAATTTCAGATTCTAAAACATTTGTTCAATTTATCCTTTTCCACTTTGCTTTTTGCTACATTTCCCAGAGTTCTATGTAGGATTTCACCCTTTCTTTCACAACAGACCTGCCTGTATCCCATCTTTGACATCTTGCTTCACACGTGGTACAAACTGCATTTTGCTATATATGCCACTGTACTGCTTTAGGTGGAAATTTTAAGAAAAAAAAATATTATAATAATAATGTGTATTGGAGTTTATCTACGTTAGCTGTGCAGCCATCTGATAAATGTGGTTGTTAAATTGTACACTAAATCCTTCATCACACAGATTACACAGCTAGATTGTACACAAAATTAGTTTCCAAACTAAACTCAGGTCTTTACAAAGGCAGATATTGAGATTCACAGTCATAGCTTTATTGATCTATGTTCCCAAAGCTCAACAACCACGGAGTGGTTTGATCAAACTTAATATAATGGATGTGAGCACGCAAATGATTGTTCCTGACCCAGGGTCGCAACTGGATCTAACAACGCCACACACAAGCCACTATTCTACAAATATTCACAGTACAAAAGGGCTCCCTGTCATAGTGAACCTCTTCAGTTTCTATCTATAGAGGCTTTGATCTAAACCTCAAATTTCATACTTTCCCGGACTGAAAAATATCCACAGCATGTCGGAATCTCACCTCAACACAAGTCTTCATGCCTGAGGCTGCAGCGTAGTGCAGACAGGTGTTTTTCTTGTTGTCGGTGGCATTGACATCAGCACTCTCATACTCTCCGTGGTCCAGCTTTGCTCCGGTCCATGTCAGGATGACTTGTAGACATTCTGCCCGACGATGTTTGTCTTCATATGGCCGTGAGATCCGGGGCTGCAGGGCGCCCTCGGAGGTCAGGATCTGGGGCCCCATGCAGAGAAGGTGCAGAGATGTCTCATTGTGCACATTACGCTTGTTAGGATTCCCATCTTTGCTTAGAAGAAAAGACCTAAAAGAAGAGGGACAGCGATAACAGATGATTACAAATGTTTGCTCATTGGCCCAGAAATGGCTTTGCGTGCTAATATCTGAGGCAAGCCAACACATTTTTGTTAACTTTATGTTTCAGCTTTGGTCGACAAAGTTACCTACCATGGATTACAATCACTAGCCTGTATTGTTTTGTTTTTATAAGCATTTTTTGGGGCCTGTAGCATGTTTTTTTACAACACAGTAAATAACAATTTTATCTTCTGACAAACCAAAAAATGGTATCACTTATTTCTGGTATGAATAACTGATTTAGATTGAAATCTGAGTGTATATAACTGTATATTCTAGCGCATTTTAAATAGTATACATCAGAATATTTGAAATTAAATCTACATAATTACACAGTAGAGGCCAAACTGGAAATGCACATTGCACATCAGGTAAATCATTATCCAAATTAGTTAATCAATCTGAGTCTCAAAATGTCGGAGCTTCGTGTGGAAACTAGAATCATCAGAATCATAACTATCCAGTCATATATTGTGCATCCACTTGATGTTGCCGTTACCTGCTGACATTTACAACCACTAGCATTTTTTTTAAGTGAGGCAGGAATGTAAAACTAAGCAAGCATCCTATTAGCAGAGAAACAATAGGGTCTGAAAGAAGTAAAGACAAACACATGCAAGGTTGGTAGCTTGAGGGATAGGAAGCTTTTGGAGCCCCATCCTATTCCATCCCAGCATGCTGCATTCCTGAGAGCTGCTAACAGATGGCTATGTGGAGAGACAGATGGGACAGAGACATATAGAGACAAAACGTACAAATAAAAAAAATAATGCAGCAATACAGTACTGGACGGGACCAGTTGATCAGCAACAGTAGTGCTAAAAAATAAGAAAAGTGCTTAAAGGACATCTGATATCTGAACGGGTGTCAATCATTTGATCAATTAATAAATGCACATTCAAAAGCTCTATTCAAAAGCTAGAGCACAACATATTAGTCCCGCATCCATCATCTTTGACATCCATTTTCCTCTCACTGACAGCAACCAGTCCAAAAATATGAGAATGTGTACATTATTTCTGATTGCTTGTATGTTTGATTTTATCTGAGCCATATCCTGACCTGAGTAGGCGTGTCATGGCGTGCCGGGCAGCATAGTGCAGTGGAGTGTTGTGCTGGTAGGACTCTCCGTATGTAGCGTTGGGATCCAGAGCCTCCTTGAACTGCGGGTTGCTCTCATACAGATGGCAGGCCAGCACCTCATCCCCATTGATAAGAGCCTTACGGAACTTGGTCGCTGTGTTCCCCATCTCTTCCCCTACTTTAGGTACAAGATGTGACTGACACAGCAGTCTCTCAAGTAGTCTTCAACCGGTTCAAGTCCAATAGGCCAGCATACTGAATGTCCTAAAGAAAAAAAGAAAATCAAGAGTTTAATTCCTTTATGGCTGTGTCCGAGTACAACAAGGCCTTGTTAACAAAAAAATGGTGATTGCGCTTGCCTGACTTAAAAAGAAACTCAAACCTATTCTCTAAATAAGCCAAACATATTTTCACCACTGTTTCTAGAAAAGCAGTCTACATCTTAAGAGCAAAAATCACTTCCACTCCCTCTGAATCACTAAGACGAGAGTTGCATCTCTCAGGTTGCTCAGGCTGCTCTGCCACAAGCCCTTGTGTCAGCATCAGCACTGCACTGTAAACCACCTCCCTGTGTTTCTCTTTTTATTTTTTGTTTTGAATAACTAAACATAGTGCCAACACAGCTCACACAGAGAGACGGACAAGACTTCCTCTGGCATCACCAGGAGCTTCCGCCTCTCCGTGCCAATGCTACCCATCCCACTGAGGCCAGGAGTCATTGAGAAGCAATATATCCTCAACTCAAGAACAACATGCAGCGAGTCAGCATTTCACTTCCACCAGAGCACCATATGGTCATGACTGTTTGGGCAATGTGATGCTTTTGTGTATTTTTAGTGAGCTACATCACAAATCAACAGAACACAATATAATCTGTTTTAGCACAATATATTCTAGTGTGTGTGTGTGTGTCACAGCTAGGAATGGAAAAAGGAAATTCCAGGTAATTTGTATAACCTTTGGTCATTTTTCAGGACTCACTGTAATTTGGCGAATTTTCAACGTGATACTCAAACAACATTAATAGATTAAGAAAAATAAACTACCACATAGATGCATACAAATATGTGGAAAGTGTGACTCCTGTGGTGCCTTTAGTTTTTTTTTATGTCACCAAAGCAAAAGGTATACACTCATTTGCTAGTTTATTAGCTGCACCTAGCTAAAACTAATGCAGTCCAACACAATAAATCCTACCTTCATGAAGGTCATAATGTTCAGTTTTTGTTGACACTCTTTTAGAGAGATATCACTTCAACTTTATAATAATTCTGGAAGATGTAGATTCATTCATGATTTGACATTATACAGAAAGGTGTTTCTGGTTTTTGGCTTCTCCTCGTTAATATAAATGGGGTTGACAAAATAAAATAAACAATTGTCAGTATAACGCAATACAATTAAACACCAGCACCAAACTACAGCCTTTCCAAATGATAATAAAGCTGAATCACCAGTTTCAACTAAAACTGAGCATTATAATCTTTGTGAAGGTAGGGTTTCTTGCAGGACTGTTGTATAAGACTGCATTATTACAACTTATCCAGTCTAAAACAACCTAGGTGTACCTAAACTGACAACTGAATATATATCTCAAGTGAGGTTATAAGGGGCTCTCACGGTACAATCAAGTACAGAAGCAATGCCCATTTAGTTTAAACTACGGCCATAACTTCCTACTGTCATGTTTCAACTTTTTAGGAAGATTGGTTTGAGAAACGCTCTATGAAAACAGCCATTGTGGAATGGAGGTGTGAAACAGGTGCTGGACCAGAAAGGGAAATGACTTCTTTGACTCCTCCTTGCTCTCTGTAACAGACGATCAGTAAGTCAGTACATGTGCATGATTAATCATTTGTTCTTTTTTCAGCCTACCTAAATAACTAAACACTGCAAACATACTTATGTAAATGTTCTAATATGTTGCCAGTATTCGTATTGCACGTAATCTTCAGCCATCCTTGCAATAGGACCCATATATACACAAACAGAAATACCATTACACGGTCAGAGGACAAGCAAAAAAATGTCCCACCTTGGTGACCACTTGTAAACAGCTAATCTTTGACCGGAGTTATATAACCTCCTCAAAGATGGTAACACCTACTGCTCGATAAGAATACGTATCATTTATTAACTTGACACTACTCCATGACAGCGCCAACAGACATCAAAACATGGCTATCCAACAGTAGCAGCTATGGATATAAAAACGTAACGTTAACGGTTTGTCTGCGTAGCTTGCCACTTGTCACTAAACTCCTTCATGCAGGCCTTTCCCCATGCTGTGTGGTGTTTGCCGTTTTAGCTAGCTCAAACAGACGGCATTGTGTTGTGTTAAATAAACAGTCCGTGATATCGCTTTGTTACATTTTAGGCTAACGAAAACATTCACCAGCCAACTGACCTTAGAAAACGTTAGCTGTGCAAACCATTACGTTGATCGAAGGGCTGGTGTTCATCACAACACACAATATTTCTTGCTAGCTGTATGTTATTCAAAGACATAAAAACATGATGACGCTAGCATCTGCGTTGGCTAACGTCAGTGCATACGCTAGCGGGTCAGCTAGCAAGCTAACCGCGCTGCTAGCCAACTTAGCTCGCACAGTTGATAAACTCACAGTAAACAATGAGTAACAAGTATTCCAACTTACACCAGTGGTAACGTTACATTTCGTTGTTGTAGACCTGCTCTTGTGAATTAACTGTCATTCGCTAGCGACATAAACAGAGGGTTTTCTTGTTAACTGAGGCGTTTCTTGTTAAGTCAGGCAATCCATAAATAATGTGTGCTCAGAGCAGTGATGTTGTTCCTGTCAACTCTGCGTTGACTCTTTGCTGGCTGCTACACGGGTTGCCAGGTTTCAGCACTACCCACAAAACAGGCGAAGAAAGACATGGCTCTTTTCCTCTGAGACTAAACGATGGAATTTTGTGTGTCTATGTTTGAACACACTGCTAAAATACGCCATTGATTAAGTCATCCTCACATGACAATGTTGCAATATTTTGGACCAATGCCATGCAATGGCCAACTAAGAGCCTGTTTTTGTTTTGTTTTGTTGGAAGCCCAATGTGTCCTATTTATTGCAAATGCTCAGCATCACAACTGTGTATATTTGTGTTGCATGACACACTTGCCTATCCTATTCAACTTGTGTCAAATCTACAGGTCCCTACAGACAGAAAATACATTTAAAAAATCTAAATAAAAGTTTAAAACTTCAAACTCTCCACCTTTCGGCTGTAAAAGTCTAACCATGGGATTAAATGATGATTTCACTTAATGTTCTTCCGTCATTTGCACTCTCCATCTCAACTCAATAGGCTACTGTAGTGACTGATTGGTAGCTGTGTGTACAATAAAATACCACTAGAGTGCGACAAAGTCCACAAAAGCAAATGATGGATTTGGATGGTCGTGATGTTGTGTTTTTTTAATCCCTTGAACAGTCGAGTCGTAACATGATATGAATCGGTTTTGACCTTGCATTTGTTCTATATTAAAAAAGGAGAAATAAATGGTCTAAAAGGTGGGTCAGCAGAATTTAACTGACTTTACCCTCCATCACACTGTGCAATGAAACAATCAAAATGTATCAAATGTGTATTAAACAATACCTTGTGAGTAATTACAGACAATCTTAACTAGTGCATTCATTTATCAAACTAATTATTATATTAAATCCATTATATGTCATGTATACTGTACGTAATCTGGGACAAAGGTGTCTGGCTTGAAATAACCACTCAGATACTTGATAGAACACATGTGCCTTTTATTATCAAATATCTGAACATTGCAATGAAGGTATTTACAACATATTATCCTCACATTTATGCGTGCACACAATTCATATCAACAGGCCTTCAATAAATAATCTGTAAACACTTAACCTCAGTGTTAAGGCAGACGAGTAATGTATGCACAATGAAACATAATACAGATTTTTTTAAATGGGTAAACTTAAACAAATGCTTTGGCACTTTCAAAATTCCATTTACAGAGTTACATACATTGGGGTGTGAAAATATATACAGTCCAGGAGAACATATGGACTAGAGATAGGATATATGGAATAAGACAACATCTCAGAATGCTGATGCTTATTGTGTCACACAATCTCTTTGACTTTTGATTGCATTAATGTTCCTTGATATTACCTGTGTCCCCCCCAAGACAAATTCTGGGTGTGTATATTACAAAATGCAAAATAATATTCCTTATTCATGTTGGCAGATGGAGAACTATCAAAATGACAAAATGAGAGACAAAACACTCAAGGGCTTGTGTAAAAGGAATAGTAAGCTGCCATGCCTTTGGATGAGGGGGCTTCTTTGCTGTAGGGGCTGCTGTTGGTGGCAGTAGAGGCCAAGTCCTCACACTTGATGTCAGTGGGTGAGTCCTCTGTGCTAGGACCATTAAGAGACAAACGCCTTCGTTTGCAGGCTGTGGAATAAGATTCAGCCTTGTCTAGGGACAGAGTTGACGGCTGTGTCTCTGTCCAGGAGGCGATCAGGCTTCCACTGCTGTTCATCTCCTCGTCTATCTGTGGTTTAACTTTGTTTGAGTCTTCTGGAAAACCAGCGGTGGGACTGGGTCTAGGAGACCAAGGCAGGCTGGTAGTAACCTTTCTCTGGTATGCTGCTCTGGCCCCCCACCCTGCAGGCATGGTGGTGAAAGGAGAGTCTGGGTAGTAGCTGAGAGCGTGGGATGATTGCATGGACAGGGATTTTATACCATAAGGAAGCAGGGAGCTTGAGTATTCCCCCTCATAGGGTGTCAGATCTAGCTTGTTGCTGGTGCTAGTGCCACTTCCTCCTTGCTGCATGGAGGTGACAAACCACCTCTGTGAGGCTCCATCTTCTGTCTGAGGTGAGAGGAGGCTGTTAGTCTGCGGCACTGTTCTCTCGCTGTTGTAGAAGCGATTCTGGGGAAGGTTGTTGACAAATTGGTCCTGGAAGAAGGGTTGCATGGTGTAGCGGGCGCCAGGTACAATCTGGTGGGCACGGGGCGAGTCGGTTGGAGACGGCGTGAGGCGGTCATTCTCTGGAGCTGTGTACATCCTAAAAAAAGTACATGAAAGGGCCGTGTGAGTGAATAAAATCATGATCGAACATTTCTGTCAGAATGTGAAACAACAGATCTTAAGTTGGTAAATTTAAGAAGAGAATTACAACGTAGTAGTTGACACAGACAGTTGATACAATACAACATATTGTTTGACGTATTCTCAAGTTCTAGACATGTGATATTTATACTAATTGTATAACTGGTGAGAAATGTATGACAATTAAGTAAAATACTCACGAATCATAATTATCTCTGAATCCTTTGGCAAAAGGGTTGTGATCAATTTTCAGCTGTGTAATCTAAAACAAAACAAAATAGAAGAAAAAGCTACATATTGATATGTGAAGATAAAGAGAGAACAAGTGTAAAGAAGCAGCATGCATCACCCGTATATTAAACACATGCATGTCAAACTACACAAGGAAATAGAAAACATATTATTAATATGAAATTTAGCTATTTCATTTTATGTGTTTCAATGAATAGAAATTACAAATGGATCGACACAAGATGTAACATGCAATTTATACTTATAAGGCAGGGATTTTGTATAGTATATAATAAAAGCAGCCTATCGCTCAAAAGCCATGACATAGAAGAGAAGTAGAGGTTGTTCGTGCTTACATCAGTGTTCTGGTAGGCAGTGACAGCTATGAATTGGGTCTCTGGAAAGGTGAAGCTTTGAGTCTTAACGTCACTGCTAATGTCCTCCACCCCATCCTCCACCTCCACGATGTGCAGCCTAGGCTGGTATTTATGTAGCGATTGCAGGACAATCATCTGCATATGAACATGCATGGTTAAAAAGTAATCCATTCAATCATCCGTTCATTTTTGGAATATAAGCACTTAATTGTTTTTATTTTATTTTCTAATTTGTGCAAAAAAAAAGAGGTTATTTTTGGATAAGTGGTTCGGCTTAATGGCGCAAAACGTATGCTATTCTGCCTTCAACAATGGTGACTTGAATTTAGGAGTGTAGGCTAAGTGTTCGTTTGCACAACTTCTGTTGACAGCAAAAGCATCATGTTGGCGCTGGATATAAAACCCTGCAAATTTATTTAATTTCCTTCCAAACATGAAAAAAAAAAAAAAGAAAAATACACCCAACTGCGCTGGTGATTTACGTAAAACAACAATGGTGAGCTTTAATCTTGTCTGTTACAGAGTATTTACCCATTAGCAAAAATCTAATATATTTTAACAATGCATAATGTTGCTGGAAACAACCAATTGATCACGCTTCAATGCAACGAAAATTATGTAGAAAGTTTAATACAATTTATTTAAATCTTCGGTGAGGGTTAAAGTCGTTTTAGGTGTATTATTTATTTGTTTGGCATACCTGTGATGTACTGTGACTGGTTCCTTTGTTGTTGGTAAGTTTCAGTTTGCTGAAGGAGATTTCTTGTCTCATCCAGTGGGCCCCGGTGTTTGGAGACTCTGGGTGGATGTAGATTTTGTTCCCTGAAATGAAGAAATCCATTTTCCAAAATCAACTCCAGTAGTCAACCCCAGACCATTTAGTACGACAAGATATTCACTGCAAAACGCTTCCAAATTGCACACACCTATTGCTAAAGTTATAGGCATAAAATAAGAATGATTTTCCATCAAATTATTTTATTCTTGCTAACAGAAAATATGCTAATTCGATAATGTTGCTATTGTCCAAGTTTCTTTAACTGCGTGGTAAATGCTTCAATTTAAAACATCGAACATAATAAAAGGTTAAACATCGATCTGTTTCAGTACCTTGGCTACTGTTGTCCGCCTTGCCACAGGTGACCCACTTGCCCCCTTGGAATCTCCAGTGGTTTGGGTCGGCCAGCACCACCTCCACGAACACGTTGTAGTGCGCAGTCAGGCTGAGACCAGCTATGTTAAAACTAAGGAACGGGAACATCCGTCTGCAAACACACAAACAAAATACCATAAATAATACACATATTGCAATTTAAACACGCTTTTATTATAGAGCAATCGCATTTATATATTTTTTTAGAGAAAATAAAAAGTAAAGGCGAGGCAAGGTCACAAGTTCGCTTCCTATGAAAATCACACTAGTTGTGTGAAGATACGTCCTCTTGTCCTGCCATCTCACCTGCCCTGCTTGGTGATGATCATCTCGGTCTGGTGCCGGTGGAACTTGAGCCACAGCGGCCGGTTGCAGAGGTAGACTTGGGCCCTCATCCCCGGGCCGGCTGTGGGCAGAGGTATGTTGCTGAGAGCGGACCCGGAGCCTGTGTAGGGCGGGTAGATGCAGCCGGGGCTCTGCCCAAGCTGGTAAGCCGAGCTGAAGTGACTGCGGCCGGCTGCGGAGGGGGAAAACCCCGCGGGAGGCAACACGGAGCCCAAGTGGAGAGAAGAGGGGTACCTGCCAGCGCTGGACGGGGTGTAAACCGTCCCGCTGGGGGTATAGGGAATAAAAGAGCAGGGGCTCTGTGTTTCTGGGCTGTGTTTAGAAACGGTGGAGGGGATGTAGTACCGGTCAGCACCCATCCCGTGCTCTGTGTACCTGCTGCCAGCAGCCGGGTCGTCCCCATTCACAGCCGGAGACTTGCACCTCTCATCCGCTGCTTCTTTCGTAGAAGAGAAGGTGCTGCTCTCCCCTTCGCCGCCGAGCATGGCTGCCTTTCTCGTCTTTATTCAGCCTTGGTACAGATGTTGATTGCTTTCTTTGATCCCAGTTGAGACTGTTCTTTTCCAGGAGTCTTCCTCTCCCCCAGGAATCACTAAAACGGCCTTAATGCCAGTTTGGTGTCTTCTGATCAAAACGTCTTCTGCCGGCATCCACTGAATCTGAACTCTTAAGACAGGGACAGGTAGAGAATATAAGAGCAGCCTGCTACATATCTTCAGTCATTTGGTCTACGTGAGTCACCAGCACTTAAAAGGCCTTACACAGGAGGCTGGCAACTACAGTGAGATGGTAGTTGTAAGGGGCCGTCTTTTCATCGTCTTTTAAAAAAAATCCGTGGCTTTACTGTAACTTCAAAACAAGTCATCTTTGGCATTATGTGTGATTCTCCCTTTCTCTTTTCATTATTGTCTGTTTTTAAATGATGTTTAGGAGAATTACTCCATCAAATTTAGTGTAATAAAATAATTGCTTTTTTATTTATTTATTAGAAATTCACGAGGAGAGATGATGTGATCCAGGTCAATAGTTCAGATATAACCATGATGAATTGTGCAACTATGGTCAACGATCACAACTAGATCAGGTTAACAGGTGACCCTACTTTATTTGGGTAGATATAGAGTTGGGTAGATATCCAATATGAGCCAATATGAGCCTATAGATAGGCTCATATTGGAGGGGAATCGCCTCGAGGTAAGAGCCGATTTCTTGTAAATCAGTTGACAAACTTTAAGCAAAGCACAGATTTCTTTGGGGGCGATGTAAAACTAAAGTGAAAGCTCGCCCACGATTCTTGAATTTCATGGCATTTTTTGGAGAGAATCTAAATGGAAACCGCGGGTTTTTCGGTCAAAACAAATTGTGCTATTTTTGCTTTTCGTATTTTATAAGGACGTAACTCAGCATTAAAAAACAAAAACAAAGCAAACATTTATCTTTATGAACATGTCATGGTGGAAAGATGTAGCTACTTTCTAAGTAGTAATAGACGGGGCGCTGTTAATCCTATATTATTATTCAGAGTTAATGAATTTGCATTCATTCATTTCTGATGCGGCTCTGTTTCCCAACGGGATGCCCGACGCGAAAAAGGGAAATAGCCAATTATTTTTCCGTTTGAAGAAACCTGTGATGTTTCTTGGATCAGACAGTCTAATGTGAGAAACGACAACAAACGATCTTTTCTAATTTCTAAACGATCGAGAATAAAGAAATACAAATACATATGTATATAGACAATACAATGATTTCACGTTGATTAATTCCCTGTTAATACTTACAGAGACTAAATACATTTTTAGTTGTATTTTGGGGTGTGCTATGTTTTAATTTTTAGGCATTCGCATATATATAGCCCTTCTAATAATACATTAAAAAATATAAACTTACCAAGCGATTATCCCCCTTGTTTCCGTTGGCAAATCAAGTTCAAGACACGAAAACACTCATTTGAAATGAATAAAAACTATGTTAGGCAACATCAGCGCGCGAAATAAGTTGCGAAGCTGAGCCCATACCAGAGCATGACATCATGTTGTATTTGGGGTTGAGGAGGGAGCATGAAATCAAGCCTGAGCCATGTGGAGGCGGACTGATCAGAGTGTAGAGGCTGCTCGCTCCTTGTGGCCATGACGCACACATAGCAGCCTATTATCAGGTTCTCCTCTGATCTCCAGGGGAGGGGCAGGAGATCCTCAGCAAGCATCACAGTCAAGGTGAGCGAGGCTCCTTCCCAATCCGTCCCTGAATGCTTTCCATCTCAGCATCCTCACAAAGACAACATTTGTCAGGTGGGGGGTCAATAGTGCAGAGATAATGGTGACCTTGTATTGTGCTTTGTATTGTTGTATAACCTGTGCCATTGTCTGTAAAGACTTTTTAGAACATCGATATTTTTTAACAGAAAAAGAAAGGGATATTAATGTTTAGATTTCTGAAAAAGGGGTGCTGATCTTGCCTCAAGATCAAAGATCAAAATAAGCCTCAATATGATGCATAAAATCAACAATATGAAAGTTGCTGCTAACTTGAATCTCAAGTAGAAACTCAGCCAATGTGGTGCTTTACTGACAATAACATGTTGAGCAACATGTGGTAGACTATATAACAAAACCCTAAAAGGTAGATGCATGAGTAGATTAACAAGTTAACACTGGAACTCACATAATGTTTTCTGTGGTTCACCCCAATAGAAAGGTACAGTGCTGATGATAAATGTTGCCCACTTGTGGCCCCAATATACATGTATGTTTGTCACAAAAGTACAAAGGAGTCACAGATCATGTTGGCTCTTAAAGGTACTCATATCAGACAGTTTCCTTTCTTGATTCTTCCTACTTCTTCAGTTCAAAGAAAACCAAACTCAGACTTTAAATATATGCTGTATCACTGTTAATGGGGCACCTTTTAACAGCTTAAAGACCGGCTCTTCTCTCAGGACCAGACGATGCTCAGCTGCTGCTGCTTGCTTGCTTGAAGGAAACTTTACATGATAAAGACAGTGAGAGGATTAATGAAGCAGGTCGCCACCTCTGAAATAAACACTGCACATCAAACAAGACAAATCAACAATTTGGGTAAACTATTTGAACAGCAAACAGTCTAAAGCCAACTCTGCTGATTGCACTGATAACCTGATTGAGCCGTTTGATTATTTCAGGAAGTCATGAATATAGAGTAAGAATTCACAGATCTTGGTGTGCACATGCAGCTTTGGTTGTCCTAAAGATACTTTGAACTACAAGTATTTCCCCCTGTTTCCTCTTTTGTTATAAAACATATTTTTTTGTGCTGTTATTCTTGTATCAGTAAATCTATTTATTGCTGTTCATGTACAGGTAAATGGATAAATATTCTCAAAAGTATCAATTTGTATTAGAATGAAATCCAAGCAAATTAAACTCTCTCTCCCTCTAGTTTTCTCTTTCTTTATATAGCAAACTACCCATCTGACACACAAACACATATGGTCACATGCTTTGATGGTAAAACCAATGAGTCAGAAGTGAGAACATGTGGAGTCGGAAAAAGTTTCTATTGCAGTTTCTGTATAAGCTTCTATTTGTCCCAGCAGTTCAGGGACCGACAAACTTACTGACACCATACATACTTTAAAAATGTGTTGCATTCATCTTCCTTCATAAATATTTGAAGCCCCCCACGCCCTCCACTCAAAATGTGTTTTGTTACTTCACTCGGATGTTTGAGCTTCACTGTGCAGAATGATGCATGTGCAGAGTCTGACACTAGAAAGCTGTTCACATTCATCTGTGGAAGGGGGAAAGTTTGTCTTTGCTCACCTTGAATCTGAGATGTTTTGGAGTCAATTGTGGTCCAATATGCAACTTTACACAACTGTAATTGTGAAACTTGAAGCCTCTAATTCACGTATACTGAGAATGGATTTTGTACTCAAGTAGGTGACGTGACATAAAATATTTGCATATTCATAGATTCTGGATTTTTCAATGAGGAAGACTGAGTAGATGTAATTAAATAAAAGTTTTTAACAAGGTAATTGAACATATCAGACACAAATTATTATTCAAAGCAGAGCATTTTTATATATCTTAAAACATGTCTGTAGGGGATATTTAAAATGAACTTTCCAGCATTTGCCTCCTTTGTATTCTAACCTGCTCTTCAGACTGAACACAAAAATTTACTATACGTCACACAATACTGTTTGGTTATCATGTGTTTATTGGGCAGCCTATCTGTATAATGGGCTCACTCCTCTCTCTGTCACGCTCGATGAGCAGCTTCCCCTAGCTGTGCCTACTTTTTGACACGTCTAAAGGGCTGTTTCTGACATCTTGCCATCCTGCCGGCCACCCCTCCCGCAGTGCTCATGCCAGGCAGGAGGAAAAAGCTGGTGACCTGGCCATCACCGCCCTGCCCTAGGCCACTACCACCCTGCTGGCAGCAGAAGGTCTGTTGGTCTGAAGCCATGCCAGGAACTCTGCCCGCCGAAGCTTGTGATGTCATGACAGACACTCTCAGACGAGAGTTCTGATTGGATCTGAGGGTTTGTCTTCTAACTTCCTGGTAAATGCCCTCTCAACAATTTACAGAAATACAAATTAATTAATTACATTAATTATCATTTTAATTCAATGTTATCTCAGCTTTCTGCCTTCCCAGCTGATCAGCTGCCTTCACAGGTCATGCAGGGAACCAAAAATATGTTCTTCCCTTTTGTGATGTAATTTGAACATTTGTAATTATAATTTTTACAACTCATCTTTTACCCCCTTTTGTTAATTAGTTCTCAGTGCATAAAGAACAGACATTTGCAAAGTTTTTCTTTTCAGATCAAAACTAAACTTCCATGCTCAGATACACTTTAACTTTAAATCAGTTTTTCTCAATCTAGACTGGTTCTCTCTCTCT
>JAVQJD010069769.1:0-30159 GCA_036023655.1 Nannoperca australis
AGGAAGGCCGTGACGCAGACTGCCACAGAGGTTGACACAACGATCTGGCAATGAGAAACCTGAGAAAACCCGGTGTGGATATACTGCAGGCTGATGAAGTAGATGGCAGTCAGGTGTGCGTAATCAGGTCAACAGCCAGGTGTGCCAGAGGAAAGTGCAGCCACGTCACACTCACAGACAGACATGGGGGAAGGGAGACACAGAAGGGAAAACAGACCAGATCAAAAATACATTTGTAAAATAAAACAAAATATATAAATATACTATAAATCTTAAATACTGACCACAATCAATTCACATAAAGGCATTTGTGCTGTGTTGAAAACCTTTTGTCAAATATATTGTGTTTGTCCTATAGCCTACATGTATAGAACCACTCACAGGGCAAAATAATGTCACCTCAGAGTAGCCTAACTTGTGCCTAGCTAAGACATGTAGTGACTCCATCATAAGACTGCAGATGAATGTCATTACAACCCAGGGTTCAAAACATTCACACAGTAATAATCCACATTATTTTAACATAAATGTGAATTTTTGATATTTTGCGTGTCCATTTTGGATGTAGCGTGAGCAGCAATAGCCGTGCTAGCAGATAAATGAGATGTCTCATTACCACCCACAATGTTTAACTGAAAGTGCTTAACTAATGGGAAGTGCAGTGTGAAAACAATGAGAATTTGGCACCAAAGATGGAGATGAAATAGCAAAAAAAAGATTGTGGATTGCCACTTTAGAAACAGAGTTGAATTTGAAAGACAACATCCTGTCGAAGCCCACAGCTCTGTGTCTATTCCGCGGTCACTGTACACGATTCATCCACTGTGAATCACAGAGAGAGATGGCTGAGAGGCCCGAAAACAATACACTAACTAGAGACAAATGGGGTTTGTTTTGTGTGTGTGTGTGTGTGTGTGTGTGTGTGTGTGTGTGTGTGTGTAGAGTTTCTGTGTGAACGTGCAGTGTGGAAAGTGTGGGCGTCTTAGCTCGAGGGGAGTGGGACAACTTTCCAGGGGAGTGCACTGAAGTTTAGAGGGAGAAGAAAGAATGAGGGCAAAAGTGAAGGAATAGGAGGATACAGGGAGAAAGAGGGATTGAAGCAGGCAGAGGGATTATGGGGTGTGAGAGAAAACTGGCTCTGTGGGTCCAAGTGTAAACATTGAGCCAGTGTATGAACGTGTGCGGGGGCGACGGGGTGAAATCGAGAACGATAAGGATGATGGAGGGAAGGAAGGAAGGAAGCAATATAAGAAAGTTAGGAAAGTTTATTATACAAACAGGCCTTGTCCTCATTTTCTCTCTTTCACACACACAGGGGAGGTAGAAAAAGATAACACAGTTATGAAAGTTAACATAAACTGGCTATTTACTCTTTTGGTCTCTTTCTCTCTCCATCTAACACACACATTTTATGGCACACGCCTCCTCTCAGTAGGCCACACACAACCACATGCTGGGCCCACGTGAGCTGAGAGAATCCAGAATTCAAACACACTCACACAAACACACAAAATAAAACACTCACAAATACCTCGTCCACAAAAGCCAGCACCTAAATACACACACCGGCAGCCAAGCTCAACAGGCCCAGCGAGCCACACAAACACACACACACACACACACACACACACACCTCCTCACATACTGTACGTTCATGTTCATATGTACACAATCAGAGGCCCAGGACTGAGGATGAGGGGATTTCCAGCCTGATGCTCCACAGCTGCGGGACGGCACCCAGCACGCCGTCAACCTGACGCAGAGTGATGACCTCATCAGACGGGGAGTAACTGAGAAAACAAACTGCACACGATCAGAAGCACTTCACACTTTATTCTGAAAAGACAAGAAGATACAGATGGATAAGGCCTCATATGCATCATTAACATGTAAAAGTGCTGTGAGGAAGGAAAAGAGAAAGGGACTTCTGAAAGCCATAATTTCTGTTAATCATTTTTTACTTCCAGGTTACATTTTCAAGAACATTTTAATAATAATTTTTGTTGATTGTTTTTGATTACAGACTTTATAGCAAAGAATTTGTTCAAATAACAGAAAGCTGCGACATTAGATTAGATAATTAAGGTGGCAAGGAAAAAGGCTTTTATATTATGTTTAGCTGATTGAAACATTTTTAAAAAGGCTTTCAGTTTTCTGTGATGGATTATCACACTTTGAGGAAGTTGTTTTATTACGTTCTGTTCTCTTGTGAAGAGAGCACAGGTTCTACTGTCTCAAACTATTGTAGATAGTTCAAACAATAATAAAGGAACATTTCTGGCATTATCCTTTAACAGCAACAACTACTTTATCTGCTAGTACTAGTACAAGTACTTTTACTTTAAGCAGTACTATACTTTCTTTCCCAGGGGGCTAACACTAACCTTACTCAGCCCAGTATCCCTCACAAATATGTCCATAATGAATGAATTGGCACCTCACAATTTACATCCAGTAAATTTATTGCAGGAAGTAGTGTTCCCTTCATATTGAAAAGCAGATAGTAACGGTGTAGCAAATCTGACTTACATGTAGGAGACAATAGTTTGTATCCCATCATAGACCTATTACTAACATTTGCCTTTATATTAACCATGATCCAGTGTAACAATGTCATTGAAAGTAATCAAGGATTTAGCAAAATCATCCAAAATGGATGTTCTTCTTTTTCTTGGCGACAGGGTTGCCTAATAGTACGTCTGAGATGCCTAAACCAAGCCTTAATCTTAAATCAAATAGGGTTCAGGGTTCATGGGGTCCAGGCTGTCTCTAGATGTGAGTCCCCACAATGTCATAAATACAAAATCACACACACACACACACATACCGATCAGGATGAAAATGTCCCTTTTGGCAAAATCAGGCACATGTCCACTGATGTTAATTAATGTGTGCTTTCCCTCATAAAATAATTTAAAAAGTAATATATGTGTAACAACAGGTCCTCTTTATTACTTGTACTCTTTGTAGCACTGTGCTCCAGTTCCCTATTTTCCCTTGGACATTGGCTGCCTTCAAACTGAGAAGCACCAATATTTGTGAGACTTTCTCCTTCTCCATTTTGAAAATGTCAGAGTCTCTGCAAACCTGCCCTGCAAACTTTCCCAGGTCAATAAAGAGAAAACGTTTAGTTAGGGAATGCTATGGTATATGAGTTATTAGTAAAATGAGCCTTGTTGCCTCCCCTGTTAGCCTTAATTTTAAACTGCAGAGTTTTCTCTTGGTGATTGTGATGATTATTCTTACCTTCCCTGTCAGCAGGGGAGTGCTCAACTGCCACATATACTATTTCTGCATCCAATATAAGGGCCTCCAATGTAGCAAAAACGTATTTCATATCACATGCCAACATGATTCATCATGAGGAATACAATAATATATTCTAAAGCTCATATTATTTGATACGACATCTTGTTGTTTTTGCCCATGATTCTATGCACTTGATGTAAAGCTCTCTATTTGGAAGTCGCTTTGGATAAAAGCGTCTGCTAAATGCCTAAATGTAATGTAATTTAATGTAAAGCATCTTTAAGTCATTATTAGTCATTTATCCTTTTGGAACAACATTTTTGGAAAGTCCATCTAGTAAGTATCAAATATCTCACTCTGGACCAAAGTGTCGAGTTGACAGAAGTACTGAACAATAGCGCCAAGATAGCAAATGTCCTTGCTGACTGCTAGAACCCAGCCCAACCATGTTGAGAGCGGACATCCATCCACAATAGACCTCCACACCCGTACGACCCTATATGAACTTCATACTACTTCCTGCCACTGAAAGCAAATTGCCAATGTAGAATAGCTGTATAAGAATTGTTCTCAGTAGACATTGTTGGCACATTTTAGCAGGAGTGACAGAAAGTGGGTTGTCAGAAATAATCTGTGATGAGTGGATTTGGAGACTTTGTGGAAACAATTACAGACACTGGATTTGAGTGGAGAATGTGCTGAGTGTCAGAGGATTAGTGATGGATGGTGGAGGATAAGAGAGACAAACTGGGTGTAGGCTTTTTGACCAGGATTCAGAGAAGATGAAGAGGAGAAACTCTCTGCATCACCTCCCCGCTTAACTGATGTTATTAAAGAAAATAATCCATGACGAACCAGTCTAATTCCACTGAAAATAAAAGTCTCTCACTTCTCAGTTTGCACTTGACCACTAAATCCCCTTTTCATTTCTCATCTTTTACAACCCAGTGCTCCTTGGGCTTGCTCAGCACTTTTTTATGAAGTCCGTTGCTCACTCTCTCTGCTGTTTTGTTTTCAGTCACTGCACTCAAAGAGCTGCCAGAAGCAATTTAACTACTCGCATATGTCCGGTGCTGGCTCGAGATGTCCACTTCTCACTGTGGATTTCTCAACAGTTTCACATTGCATTCAATCTGAAGCTGATTACCATCTGTCTGTGCTGCTTTTACCAAGCATGTCCAAGAAATACACACAGTTGATTAACAGTTTTCAGGTCAGCTAAAAGGTAGACAAATAAAAAGGGAAGAGAGCTTGTTACTGGAAGGCAGTGCCACTAGATTGCCATTGAGTGAAAGACTTAATGCAACACCAATCATTAACTTAATATTAACAATTGATACAATGATAAGATTAAATGAAAAAGGTTTGATTTGCTCTTACTGCTCTCATCAACCTCAGACAGACAGCTGTGCTCAAAGATGTACTGAACACTACCTTACCAGCACTAAACAGCTGCCAGGCAAAGTTAGCAACACGCTGGTGAACACAGTGGAGCATCATCACTTTTTAACAGATAGAGAGACAGATATTTTCCTTGGGAGTTGATGGAGACAAACACAGAGCTAGAAGAAGAGTAAATACTTACATTTGTACAGTGGAGACAAACATGACTCCAAATTAAGGCATTCATTCAGCTAAACATTTGCTAACATGTTTACCCCACAAATGACGGTTTAATGGAAGAAAAGCATCGTAAAAACTGTAAACAACAAACAAAACTAACATTATTTGCAATGTACTGCCGCTGTGCTGCATATTCAGCATAGAAATTTGACTAAACTGGATTTAATAGCCGAAGAATATCTTTCCTTTCTGTAATCCATCATCAGTCATTAATAACCAACAAGCAAGGACATCTTTATAGACCCACACCAGTTTCATATTCAACAATCAAACAGAAAATCCATTGTAGGAGAAGCAGTAACACCAATGTCTTTGTTGCAGAGGTCCATATCTCAATGCACCTTAGAGGAAGTTATTCTTTATTTCTGCATGAAACAAGAAAAGCAAGCCATTGTTCATCATGTGCCATACATACATACATATTCATGTTGAACATACACAGAAAGAAAAAAATTTATGGAAGAAATCTTTTCAATTGTGTGAAAGAAACTAAACTTTTTACATCAATTTCTCTGCCAAAAGGAACTTTAATAGCCCAGAATGAAATGCAGCCACTTGGTTGGAGCGCAAGACTGAAACTCTTACTGCTCTCTCCGATTACAGGTAATCAACAGTTCACGTCCCAAAGTGTGACCTTTAAGTGAAAACAGACAAAGCAGGTCGGAATGCAGTTGCACCAGAACGGTCAATTACACAACGTTTTCCAAAGTAGCTATTAGAATCAATGATATATGATTCTCCAAGAGTCTCCGGTGATGGAATATTCCCTTTAACCTCTTGTGTCTCCAGAAAAGAGGTTAAGTGGCCAACAGTAGAAGACTGTGGTGCATTTGACAGCTTCCAAGTGTGAATTCATCAAACTGTATGAAGCAGCGCTAAACAAGAATGTACAAAACGTGTTCCTGGAAAAAGTTAAGGCCCAAAATAGGACAGGGTCACAACACCGCAATTGTTTCTCAGTCCAAAAGAGTCTGGTCCTTCTCCAAGGATCAAACTGTTGGCCTGATGCCAAAAGTTTTCCACACTACAGCATTTAGTAGCCATTGAGACCAACCCATGCAATGATCAAAGTGATCATTTGGGAAGCTTGTGGGGCCCATTGTTGTCCTTGGCCAGTGGTTTTACAGCACACTGAGAATAATGCTCAGTCTGGAGAAACTATTACCAGTCAGCATCAACAACCTCAGCACACAGTCTGACTGAAGTGAGCAGAGCAGAGGCTGTAGCTTCATATTTAGGATGGCCTACAGATATCGGTATTGGCGGCATCTCTCTGCCAGGGAATGAATATGTATATTTCCCTGAATGTCAAACCACTCTATTAAGGAAACTCCACACTCACTTAACTAGTCCACAAGCTCATTATCTCTTAGAGAAGGGGGATCAACAACAGCACAGACATAGCAGAAGAGGTGATGTAGACAGGATAATTTCACAAGGAGAATCATCACAATTCATGATTTTTATGCTTCGGACCTTGTTTGTCTAAATGAAGATATTTTTATATCTAATATGTTACTAAAGTATTTGGATATTTCCCTTGGAGAAGTGAGCAAATAAATGATGATTCAACAAATCGTTAGCAGAGAATAAAGCAAAGCAAATATAAAAGAAAATATAGAAAGCAAATTAAGAAAAGACCGTGATTACACTAAGTGTGGGTACACAAAGTGGAATACAATAAGCACGCCTAGTTCACTGAAAGGAATGCAAAGAAAGTCCGTAATGGCAATTCACAGAGTTAACGCTGTTTCAGCTGAAAGGACAGAGATGAGCATTTAAAGCATCTGACCCTGAAGGGCCGATGTAGTCACATACTTATAACTTCATAGACACGTAGCAGCATAAGAAAAGATATCAAGACCACTCCATTCCTCATTCTTGTCTATCCAGCTGAGTGTTCTCATTCGGGGATAAGAACACAGGTCAGACTGTTCTCCTAACATCCCAAACAAGCTGTCTCCAGCTTTCAACAAAACAAGATACTGTCCCTCACAAAATTATCCAAGTACATAAGGGACACATTATTAAATGTTCACATACAAGTATTATGGCAAAGTATATCTAATCATAGGAAATGTAACTATGAGACATTTTGCCATCACAGACACTACAGCTTCTGACTTTTGTAGCAAAATCAGGTTGTTCACTCAAAACCTAACGTGTTGCAGTTATGACAGGGCCGGCCTTATGTGCGCAGAAACGTGAAGAATACTTCATAATATTTGTCATGTTTTTCTGCAGTTGGGTTTACATGAAATCTGATGGCTTGTTTCACTCTCTGAATGAGCAGATTGTTTGTAGTTGTGAATCTATGATATAATGTTATGTGGCAGTTTGCAGAAATGTCTGTGCTGTTCTTTCCCCTTTGCTAAAATAATGTAATGTAATAAATATTTAGAGCCTTGAGACAATCTATACATGCTGTTTAAATCATTTAATATTATTTTTAAAGGTTCTGATCATCTTTTTTTTTACAATGTATTTTACAATGAGTGATGGGGTCGTAGATTAATACTAAATGTTAGAACCCAGATAGAACAGTTTGGATTGTTTCATATGAGAGTCCTCTGTATTTTGATTGGTGGTTTGAAGTGGCTCATTAGGAAAAGGGTAATGTCACCCACACAGTCCTGATAAAGCAGATTAGTGACGTGTTTGAAGGTTAAACTTTGTAAGTAACACTTATTGTTGCTCATTTATTTATTAATATTTATTGTCAAACTGAAATTTTTCAACCAAAATGCTTAAACTCTTTTCCCTTAGTTCGACCGAGTGCATACACAACATTTTTCTAATCAGAACTTCAAACCCTCAAGGATTTATGTGTGTTTATGATATTTTACCTTACACAGTTTGAAGTAGTTGCTTGCATAATTGTATACAATCTGGTACATGTACTGTTGTCAAAAAAAGAAAATGATGCTATTCAGAACCATCTGTACTTAACCCAAAAGTACAGATGGTTCTCCCTCCAAGGCCAACAAATACCAACAAATGTGAATCTCTGGCTGTTGTGTGTATTGTTCCCTTTTCACTGTGTTGGTGTGCAGGTCGTATTTTGTTAAAGCTTCTGACATATTGAACGGAAGCCAAGTTCAACAACACTGGTGGTCTTTCCATTTTGCACTGTATGTGGGAAAAACACTCTTGTTTCATTCCAGCGCAGAGATGAAAGAAACCTGACCTACTGTTGTGCCCCGAGGCTGCAATTAATGTACACATATCTGCATTGAAGTAAGGAACACAGCAGGCGATGGTGACAGATAACATTCATGTACTGTCAGCGTGTGAAGCACGTTTCATCTGCGCTACACAAAGAAAACTACTGTTTTGCAGATGAAGATACTGTTTTTATTCTCAACAAAATCTCAGATACTTTTCTATTAACCTGTGTTGTTCAAAGCATTGCAGTAAGATCTATTTCCTTTCCATGTATACTGTATATATTCCACTGTATATATTCGGATGGCAGATCTGTATCCAAGATATTATCTCTGTATTTTTGTACACTAGGAAGAAGCGGAGGTGTGTCGTCCATCTTTATATACAGTCTGTGGTCTGAATTCACGTCTGTCCCTACATACGAATCTCAATCTTGCTCTTCCTTTTCCTCATGATTTGTCTTTTTCTTTGTCGTTCCTTTCCATTTTTCCCCAAGACATTAAAACTGTCATAGACAAAACCTTTGTTCATGGCTTCTTCTTTCCCATCCATTCATCCAGTTCTCATCCTTGTCTGTTGCTGTGCTGTCGTTGAATTCTTGTGGCCCTGTGTTTGAAACCATGTTGAAGTTTTCTGACAGCTCAAACCCATTAATGAACAGATAAAGGATGAAAGAAAGAAGAGACAAAACAAAAAGCTGTCATCAGCTGTCCTTTTATTTCCATCCTCTTCTTATTTTGTGTCTCTTCTTCAAAAACACTAATAAGCCAGAGCTGGAAACTGTGAGGAAGTTTGTTTTGTCTGTTTTGGGACTTACCGAAGGTATCACTGTCATGTTTTTACTTGCGTTAAAGAAAAACAGCCTTAATGTAATGACAAACTTTCATGACCTAATTTCTGTGCCAGTGGAAGTTGTTTAAAACATTACATTGATTCATACTGTCGATCTTAAGAAGTTCAGTTTGCTCTTTAACTCTTGCTCACAGTAAGCTCACACATCACAGTCAGCTACATGAGAGCAATTCTACTTCAACATCCACAGTCTAGGTTTGTTTAATGTTAAGCCCATCCTCACTATTTTATTAATAGCACAATAATCTTACATTTTGACACTTTGGTGTGTGATGATTAAAGGAATAATTAGAAATATGAGTATTTGCTTTCTTGCTGAAATGTAGATGAGAAGATTGATACCACTCTCATGTTAGTCCATTGAGGTATGAAACATATGACGTTATAACCTGCAGCTGCTTAGCTTAGCATAAAGACAGCACACAGGGGGAAACAGCTACATGGCTCTGTCCAAAGGTAATGAAATCTGAACCCTGGAAACCCACAAATAGCCGTTTTTACAGAATGTTATACTATGTTTACACAACAGAGCCCAGCTGTTTCCTGTTTCCAGTATTTATGCTAAGCTAAGCTAACTGGTTGCTGTCTGTAATATCAGCTTCATTCTTACAGTGCAGACTTGAGAGTGGTATTGATCAGCAAGAAAGTGAAAAGGATTTCCCAAAACAATTTCTTTAGGTGTAACATTATGTACAATTTCTTAATATTACTTGTCAAAAAAAACTTGTCACCATCTTGTGAAAGCTGAGACGTCTTGCTATCTCCAGTTCCCTGTGTGGCGCAAAGCATATAAATCAAAACAAAACAGTTCAGACATAAATGACAAATTAATTGTTGTCATTAGATAATTTTAGCTCTGACTATTTCTCCAAAACAGTCCTAATTTTAGGGGCCATTGCAGTAATGTTGCCAAATGACTGTGATCAGTCTAATTTTAGGGTCTGTGTTGTTTTTGCAGCAGTACAGCAGATGAGATCAGGCAATGGTTAGGGGGTATGAGGGTTGACGGCCTTGTCAGATTGATGTTTCTTAAAGTGTTTTTCCAAGAAAACTGTTTTGCCGTCTGATCTGTACTGCCTCTCCGGTTTGTTTTCATATAGATAAAAATAGCTGAAAGTAGTTTTTTCCTGATTTTCTTCATTACACATATAGACAGAAAGAATGCCCTCCTCACCTTTGATCCTTTTTAAGAATAACCAATGTATACTACAAGGATGTCCCTGCGGGTGGTATGGCTTTGACATCTCAGTTGTTGGTAGCAGTGGGAAAGGGTTAAGGAGAGATTCTGAAAAGAGATGGTTTGGTGCTTAACTTAACCTTAACCATCTTCTACAAAGGTTAGAAGTTTGCTCTTATGACACAGCATTCATAAAAAGCATGCACACACGTACCAAACACGTGAAATATGTGGACTTCAGTGAGGTCCTATTGCCTGCTTCCTGAAAGCTGCAGAAGTGTAAGGGGGCATCTAGACCGACAACGGTGCTGTGGCAGAAGTGCAACATTCTCATCAATTTCAATAAGAGCCTGCACTGGTACAGCATGTCATTAGGTAACAAACTGCATAGACCAATCAAATGCATGCAAGCCCATGAACCAGAGAGAAACATTATTACAGCTACCCTCACCAGAGACATGACAGCTATTCAGAGTTGTGCCATATACCTCAAAATACATTGTGGTTGCATTTGATAGACTGATAAAACTGGACTTCTTGGTTCCTTTTTTAATCTTCTACCCGTAGCAACATGTCTTGCTGTAGTGCAGTCTGAATGGATTTATTCCAACATGTTATTCTGCTTGCACATAATGTACTTTTTTTGTCTTTATCTTATTGCATCTGTTCTTATTGTGTGCCACTAAGCATTAGAAAAAATATTCTACCAACAGAGAATATTAGAATACTATTCTAATATTTAATCTACCGTCATTTATATAAATGGAAAAGACAAAATAGAAACACTTGTAAGTATAATGCAACTAATTTCACCACCACCACAAACTCCAGCAAACAACGACCATAAAGTTGCATCAGCACTCGGTTATGATGTTCATGTTTTCAACAAAAACTGATGTGTTTGTTCTTCTATCTTTACGAGGACTAGGAGTTTTACCCCCTAAAAGTAGGACAGTTTTGGAAAGTGGGAACATTTTAACCTTTCTTCTTTTCTTCAAATGACTTTTTAAGAGTTAAACTTAGATATATGTTTTGGTTAAATTAGTTTGAGGTTTAGAGTTAGGCATTTCTTTGTAGATTTTATGGTTTGGGGTTCTCACAAGTAAAGAAGTAGAGGACTGTGTGTGTGTGTGTGTGTGTGTGTGTGTGTGTGTGTATGCGTGCTTCTCTCTGCCACATCTCCTCTCCTTAAATTAAAGCAATAAAAAACTACAAATAACACAAATGCTATGCTGTCATCACAAATGTGATGAATTACACAACATGGTTTTTAAGGGTTCAAGCAAGAAAGAGAAAATTACCATTTGCAAATATGTATGTTTTCTGCAAAATCAGTAATGTTCATTGTGGTGCCTCTCAGGCTGAGGATGATTTCCACCGCAGCATATTTCCACAAAGCTTTGGAGAAGTGACACAGACAGTCGTTTTTTTTCAGGGATGAAAGAAGAAGAAAAAACAACCAGTTGAATGTAGTACTTAATCAAGGTTGCATGCTGACTTGGCAATAAATAAGTATGAAAATCAAGATTTTATTGAGAGAGGGTCTCACATTTAGTTTGAAAAATGAGGTGTTGAAATGTGTGTTGTGTTGGCTCAAAGCAGATACAATATTTGTTAGTGTATGAGACTGCAGTGTTTAGTTTTAATCTTGATTTAGTTAAGATGAAGGGGCAGATCAAGAAGAGATCCAACAATGAAGTCTGAAGATAATTTATTCGTTTTCATGGAACACATGACTAACAAGAATTTCCTCTCTTGTGTGACTCTCTTGCAATTTGTCTACATAAACACAATCACAGCAAACGTAATGGACCTCTTGGACCTTCACTCCCATCCCAGACCTGAATCAGAACATTTAAAGAACCCTTTAATGCTTTGAATCACTGACAGTTGGGGCTGAATACTTGGCACAGCACACATTGTATGTAATCAAACAAATAGCTAGTGAACTCTGCTGACTACGTGTGATGCAATTCCAGTATTACTAATACTCCACTAGCAGTTCCCATCCATTTGGAATTTTATGCTGGTGTTTTTTGCCAAAACAAGACAGCCATGTTAGCAGCTCTGCGAGTGGTGAGGATCACTGAAGTTATTTCAATTCATCTTGAGGGGGGACACGGATGTCTGAACCAAATGTCAGGGCAATCCATCCAATAGCTTTTTACATATTTCAGTCAAATTCATAAATGGGGTAATTGAGGAAATGTCAGGGGAGTCTTAAGGACTTGTCCTCTGGGGCTCATGAATACCAACTTTCATCTTTATCCCTCCAATAATTGTTAAGCTATTTCAGTCTGGACCAAAGAGGTGGACATAGCGACCAACTGACCGACTGACATTCCTATTTGCATTCCTACAGCCACACCACTATTATTAGAATCACTATTACTAAAAAAAGTTAAATGAGCACTGTGATGTTATGTGTACGTAAAGTGAGTTTTCGCACCATCAAAACATTGCATAAAGGAGACATGCATAAACAGTAGGACAATTTGGCTGGTTAGGAAGATTAGCTTTAGCTTTTAGGCAAACGTTGCCCCCAATAATGTAGGTTTGACAAGGTCCGCTGTTGAGGGAAAAGGCTGACCCTTAAATGTGAAATATCACTGACAATGCAATTTAAAATGTATTGTTATCAAAAAAACATATTACTTATCATCTCATACACCACCATCAGGCTGTTATTGTGAAAATGGTGAGGTCCATACACTTAGCCAGTCTGATGTGTCACATGTGCTGCTAATGTAAAGCGAACTGCAGCCTGTCTAGCTAAGTCAAAATGCCTCACCAAAAATCAGGCAGTGTTGCCAACTCTCACGCTCCTGGTGTGAAACACACACTTTCACATTCAGTCTCACTCTCATGCTGCCCAAGCAATTCTCATGCCAAAACACTGCGTCAGCAACAGAGATAAGAGTATGGGCTCCTAAATTACTTTGGTCTTTAATATGAGCGCGATGCTTATCGCCATGTTGACAGATGTTCTGGCAGAAACTACACTGGAGCGTAGAAGGCCTACGAGCAAGCTAGTGAGTGTATGTGTGACTGTTCATATTTGGCTGAGTGAGTTAAAGAGTGTGTGTTCGTGTGTTCATGAACACAAACTATGTGTCTGGAGTAAGATAGGTACTTGTGTTCTTTTGTTTATATTTGTTTATTTCTGGTTCTTGCTACTAACATTCAATAAAACTGTGTCGTTTTGACAGTGGAAACAAGGATCTTTGACTTTCATTAGTGAATGAACCTGTGTGCCCTTTTTACTGTTAGTGTGTCTAATGTTGTGAAATTTAAGGTCCCACTCTCGCCACATGTTCAGAACTTAAAACTTTAGCTAGCTTAACCTTTAAGTAATGTTAGTATGTTGACATAACTAGATTTAAATAAAACACTGCTGCGCTGCCTTTATAAGGCTATTATATTGCAACCTGCTGGTATTAATGCATGTAATTAGTGTAATTGTTTGACTTGAGTGGGTGTGGATGACTGGCCTAATTTGGAAAATGTTTCCCCTTGTTCATAATTCTTAATGGCTGGCCTGGGTTTGACCTAAGTCATGCAACATCTTGTAAATGCAAGCGTTAACAAATGTTTTCTTGTGACACCCATGAAAATGCCAATTTCACAAAGATCCACTAAAAGATGAAATTACAGGACTGTGTATTGACCCATTGATTTGTGTGTAAACCATATTTGCAGTACTGGCCCTTGCATAAGAAGAAACTAGATTCAAGATAAAGGGAATCTTGTTCAGCTCATGAATGTTGCATGACTGGAGTCATGATAAAACTGTGATTGCTGGTAACCTTTCAGATGTGTTAAGCTTTGTTCATGGTTGTGTATGATGTTGTGCCAACCTTGCAAAAATAAGGTATAAACAATATAGACCAGTTTCTTGTAAATCAACAGCACAGTAAGACAGGATTTTCTGGTCAGTTTGGTAGTGAACTTGTTATGATTTGTCTTCAGTTTCTGGCAGATGTAGATGTTTAACAGAAAGGTGTGGCTTTAAAAAAACTTTCTGTCTCACTGAAAATAGACATTTTGACAGAACGCTGATATTTAAAATGACTGTAACTAACTGAGCAAGAAAAAAATAGAGTGATGAAACTAGTAATGGAAGTGCTTTTGGTGTGTGTGTTTAAGAGAGAGACAGACCTGTGGCCTCCTGTGTGAGAAAGGGAGTATGTTACAGTCTCACTGCAGTAAAGTAACATTCTGAGTTGCAGACGAGGCGTGACAGGACTGACAGCAGTGGGAGTCTTCATTATTAACAGCAACCTATACAATTTTAAGCTTATTCTTTCAGTCAGTTTTTTCTTTACTTTCACACCTTCACATGCTCATATATATTCTACTCAGTGGCTTTATCAGTTCAGAAAACAAATAATTTAAACTGATCTAATTCATAGATGGGTGAATTAAATGAAAACCTGAAATATGTCAGTGGAGAAACATAAATGCAGATGGTTTCATATGCTACAGCCTTCACAGTCACCAAAAAAATTAAACACCTGTTTTTGTCAGACACTTATTCAGATCTGCAACCCATTAATGCATGTTAAGTAAGTAGCTGGAGCTATGATTGGCATAAAGACTAGTAGCATAAAGCCTTATTTTTAAAGCAGAGCCAGACTAGCTATTTCCCCCTGCTTCCAGTTTGTATGCTAAGCTTGTTAACTTGAACAGGCTGTAACTCAGGAAGTAGAGTAAGTTGTCCGTAAATCCCAGGTTCCTACTTGACGGTTCGATCCTGGCTCCTCCTGTCGACATGTCAAAGTGTCCTTGGGCAAGACAACCTTGCATGGAGGCTCTGTCACCATCGGGTGTGTGAATGGGTGAATCAGACAAATCTGTAAACCCCACTTTGGGGTTTTAAACTTTTGAAGTGTGTGGCCTTGTGTGGGGGTCCAGAAACGGGATAGAGGTGCTGCTGGTTGTGAGGGGTGGCTGTTCATCACACTGATTCGGGTTGTCAAGGTCATATGAAGGCTTGACCTGGCTGTTTGCCTTCACAGGGTTGACTGGCAATCAACTCCATCTCCCAGATTGAAATTGATCCACACCTCTGTAATCAGTGTCTGGCAAACAAGCAATGAACCCAACTCAACTCTCCCCCCTCAACCCACTCCACTGTGAAAATGATACACATCTGGGTGGTTTTATCATTCATTCATTCATCTCTTTGTCAATTGGTGCAGTACTAACTGCTAAGTTTGGTAACATATAGTAGATGCAAATACCTTTTGAAGGAGAAATTAAAATGAAGTTTACTGATACAATTTGAAGTTATTTGAGATATCCAGGTGTCCAGCGTTATGTGTCAAATGTCAGTGTCATTTCTGCATGGACAAAGTTAAATGGCAGGTATTTTGTGCACTTCCAAGGCTTGGATGGGCATGAAACTGGTTGAATTGTAAAGTAATAAGTAAAGTACATAAGTACACTGAGAATGTCTGGCTCTTCTAATAAAAACAACTTGCGAGTACGGCTTGCACTGAGATCCAACATGGCTCTCACATGCTTGACATGAGTAACAAATATGGCATTTGTTTTGATTATCAAAATGAGAACAATCATAAAGTTTTTTGGCAAATGGTAGCTTACATTTTGCAAATGTAATGAAGCAGACCCAAGGTTCTCTGATAAAACGTTAAAGGCACTGGTCTGCGTACATGCTGCTAATAGTGAGTGTTACACCCCTGAAAAATGAGGAGATATAATCACGAGAGTGATATCGTTGTTTCCTCAGCGAGAATTTTACAGTCTCTTCAGTTTCTACACATTAAATACAGAAAATGTAACCTGTGGGTGTGGAACCTTTGTGACAGTCACCTTTGATGGAGCAATGAGTAATTGATTCTATTTTCCACACATATGTTGATCCATAAATAACCCTGGAAAAGGAAAAATCATATACTTAGTCATTTAGCTTTCTTGCTTTTTTGTAGCTCTTGTCTAACGTTTGTTCTTTGTGACTTCCCTCTCCTCTCTCAGTTTAAATCACAGACAGATGACATCTCTGCCCTTAGGCTCTAACAGTGGTGGGCCTTGAAAATAGCTGTTTATGTTTATGAATACAGTACAACTGCAGAGACATGCACACATTAACTTATATTCAGTCCGTGGCTAAAATGTTGTCATCTTTTTTCCTCTCTTTCTTTTTTGAATACACTTAACATGAATCACAGGAAGCCCTCCCAACTTGAATGGTTGCCAGAGGGTTCAGGAGGGAAAAAATTTGAAAAAGAATCCAACAGGAAAATGCACCCAACCCAAAGAAGGAAACAGAAATATGAGTTTTAGATTGAGGGTATAAATTTAACAGGAATAGGTTACAGAACCAGGAACTGTTTCGTCATCTCTGAATAAAACATTCATTCAGATGAATAAATTGTGAGAATCATGGATCAGTGGGCAGGGCTGCAGTAAATCCATCAACTTTTACACCTTAGATTTATTGCAGGACCTCAGTGGAAAACCGCTTCACTCCATCTATAACACATTCAGTGCACTACTCTTTTTACTTCATTAATCCAAGGAAGGTTTTCTGTATGTTTTAACTGTGTCTACTATATGCTTAACTCTTAAACAGTTTACACACCTTTAAGATGTTTTGATGTCCCACATCCGTCCAAATACCTGACTAAAAAATGAATATTAATACACCATTGATCAAGATTGATACCATCCTTATGTCTGTGTGGTGAAAAAGTGGAACATTAGTTAGAGCCAGCTGCCGGTTAGCTTGGCTCGAAGACATTCCCCATTCGAAATGGGGAAACAGCTACTGTAGCCTGTTTCTGTCTGAAGGTAGCCTCTAAAGCTCACTAATTAACACATTATATCCCAGGACTATTTATTAGCCTGTAACTTTGGCCAACGAGCAGTCATTTCCACTGGAACTAAACTGGTCCCAGCCAATAATTTGTCCGGCATATAACCTCCTGTAAAACTGTGAATTGTTGCTTCTTTTTTTTTTTAAACAAGAGCCGTAACCTGCTTTTTACTGAGCTTTAGAGGTGCTGTTAGGCAGATTTAGTTATCTTCAGTTTGGCCAGCAGTTTCCCCCTATTTTTTGTATTTACACTAAGCTAAGCTAGCAGACTGACTGCTGTCTCCAGCTACATAATTCATGTAGCATGGTAACAATTATCAGAAATGCTTTATCTTCTTTTCTTCCGCAACCCGGGCGGAGCATTATCACCAACGTCTTTCCACAAAATAGCTTCTCACTTGACTTCAATTCAATTGTATTAATAATAATAAAAAAAAAGCTAAGATGGCGACCGTTGAGGGTGAGAAGTGTGCAGCGTCTGACCTGAGTACATCATCTGGGTACTCATAGTGATGCATTTTGTCATGTTGTCAGTGTGAACACACTTATGCACTCAATATAACAAGCATAAGTTTGGAAGTGTGCAAATACGTTTTAGAGAGAATGAACCCCTCCAGTTTCTTCTCTGCAGCCGATCCTGACCTTTAAAAGAGTAGGTTAATATTTTTCCCCCATGAAGCTAAATACTTCAAGTAAACCCAGTATCTTTTTGTGATGTTAGCAGCTTCAAAATGAAACCTGTGCTTACAACAAGAAACATTTTTGTAGCTCAAGTTTCATTCAGTTCAGTTTTTAACTTGTCTGTCGTTGATATGAAATCAACAGTTATATTCTGATTAATAACATACAGATACAAAATAATAAGTACTGTGAGTCATTTTATTTGTAAAGTTAATGTACAAAAACTGACATACACTTACACATTTACAATACATGGTGACACACATGGTTCAAAGATGAAATGGAAGAAATTAACTCATTTAGTATTTATTTTATTCATTTCTTACGTTTCTAAGTCAATCTAAGGATGTGTACACTATGCTCTGTAATTTCTGAGTCTCCTATCACAACTTTGAATATATGGCTTAGAGAATAAGGGTGGCCAATAAGAATAAGAGACTGATATGGCCACAGACTTTGGTTGAGCTTTATGCGTCATCTGCTGAGAATGCAAAATCCATCCATCTACACAGTATCCTACCTGTTCCAGCTGCCTGTATTTTCTCTGGCAAAAAGAAAAACCTTCATTGCTGCAGCCTTCTCCCATGAAACCCCCTTGCATTAATTAACATCTGACGCCCACAGAATGATGGCTGATCCTCTCCTGGAGAGTTGGAAAGCTGGACTGATCTGGTGAGCTCAGAGGAAAGAGAGAGAGAGAAAGAGAGAGGGAGACTTATAATGTCATTTTCAAAAAGGAGTTCGATTTCATCCTGCAGGTATTTAGAGAGGAGAGGGAGAGGCAGACTCCAGGGATAAGGCTCTCCTTTGTGTAAACTTTCCACTGTATGAAAAAAGATCAACTAGGAAAGAAAAGGACTACTTTATTTTCTGTTTAAGGATACTGGACGAGCTGCGGTGGAAAGTTGGGGGCAAGTGCCGGGCATGGTTTTGATTAAACGTTGTGAGGTACTGCAGGGAGGGTTTCCAGATCCTTTGCACATTTTTAATTCCGGCCGTCAGTCTGCTCGTATACCTCAGAGAAGGAAAGACACTGAATGAGAAAACCAGATTACGAGTTGTAGCTACAGGAACATTTCTCTGACAGAGTATTAATCTCATTGGTGAATTTTAACGTTGCTGTCAATCTTAACTAGTCCACGTTCTTCTGATGTGTTTTTATCAGCCTACCTGGAAAATACTCTTCAGTTTTCCTTCAAATAACAGGGATTCAATAAGTATGATAAAAGTTATACATCTTTTGTTTTTTTGTGGGATTGTTTTTTTTGTTACCACGACCCTCAGAAAATGTCTGTCAATGAACAAAAGTGTAAATACAAACACAATTCATAGTAATTGTTTGGTAGTAACCACATTTGGTATATGTTTATTGACAAGTTCACCAGTTCTGTTTACATATTGAGATTGGATCACAATGTGAGCTGAATGTGAGTTGTAGCAGTAGCTAGCAAGTTGTGTCTCTCAAAAACCTTTTAAAAAATGTAATTTTCATTTTGACACCTTGTTCATCATCGTATGCAGGCAGAATCTACATAACGTGAGCGATTTATTAATAGGGTGGTGTAAATGTAAAGGCTCATGGATCAGATGTCATTACCGGATAATGTATTGTACAGGTGAACCATTGCTCCACTGAGTGTTGAGCCATAAAGATGTATTTCCTGTATCTGTTTTTCGGTAACTAATTTCAGAATAATGTTGCACCAAATCTACTATCTGTGTTTGTTGTGAATTCAAACTGAAACAAGACATTTTGTGGTAAAAACCAGCAGCTTCTGACACAAAGAACACCTAGACTTGCCTATATAGTATTGCACAGTTTGTCAGTTCGTATGGGCTCAGGCTTCTTTCTTTAATGAGTCAGACATTCAGCATAGCAGTGAGTATTAGGAACAGTAGGAATTAGAAGAGACAGCAGCAGAACGGTACGGCGAGAATAAAGGGAAGGCATGTGAGTCAGATCGGTTTTATGATTTATATTCACTAACATTCAACAGTCCTCTCCAACTCTTGAGATTGCATCATGGGAGTTGCTGTTGCAGCAGTGGTTTTGATTAGCTTGCCTTGTGCAACACTGGCTCATGGTCCTCAGTTAGTGCTCTAATCCATCAATTTATAATGTAATATCCAAACGTAATTAAAATGTTACATAACACACCTTTGAACTATTATACAACGGTAGATGTTTAGAAGACCGTGGCCTACTGAGAATAGTGAGGTCACATTTTACACTGGTAGGGCTTGTTTTTTTTGTTGGCAGTTTCTTTGTGAAGCCAGAAGGTTGCTGTCAAAGAAACCCCAGAGAATACTGGCAGCTATAATGAGATAACACATAATGATGATCTGTTTGAGTGAGAGGACCAAGCTGTCAGAAATAAAATGTTACTGCTTAAATCCCACCACATTTACACATCAAGTGCTGTTTACCCATCACAAGGAGTTATCTTTAGCTTGTGAAAACAGTAGCAAAATGTTTTTTGTGGTAATATAGGTAACCATATATCATTAGGGCTCTAAGGGTTTGCGCCACCATGAATTTTCCCATTCATAAATATTTCACAGAAAATGTTCTGTTATGAACAACTGCTGCATTGTGGATTCCTTCTCTCTTTTTGTCTTGATTCTGCAAGTTCTTGCTCTTATCTTTATCATTTTTGGGGTTTATTTCTTAAATCCTCTGTCCTGTAAAAAAAACTTCAATAAATATGCCTAAGTGGTCCGCAAGTTTGAGTGGTTTACCGGTTTTAGATAATGAAAACAATTATCTATACATTGTGTTTTACAAGCAGTTTCAAAGCATCAAAACTAATCACTTTGTTTTACATTATTTCAAGAGGTAATTATGATAATGTCATGGGTAATGAATAAGAAATAGACTGTAAACTGAGTAACATATGGAGGAACCAGTGTCAGAGTCATAGGGGGGTCCCGGGCCATGTTGATGAAGCTGGTTGCAAAGTTTCATATTATGAAACACAAATTTGTCCATTTGAAAACAAGATAATAGAGGACAAATTTATAGGAGTGATTACTCTGTGAGAAAGCCTGGAGACTCTGTGGCACCAATGCAAGGGAAGGAAATGTTTTCACTGATGCTGTCTTGGAATGAAAGCATTATGGACGCTTGTCTTCATGCTTACCAAGTTGCCTGTGTTGAAATCGTTGCCAAACAGTCCAACAGTCTTCCAAAAAAGATGTAGAAGATTTCCACTGAGTTTTGCTGCAAGATTAAACTGTTCCCGTAGTTCTCGTTTTAGCTTCTGTTTGTTGGAACACACATGTGTTTTTTCGGTTTGACTGCTTTGGTTTCTTCTACTGTCAGAGCTGAATTACGCAAGTTTAGCTCATTGAAAATGACAGCCTGACAATAAGCTGAGGTTCTTTAACTGTAGACATTTAACTGTGTTTACATGATGCGTGCAGGGTGCTGTAGCTTGAGTAAAGCAATGAAAAACTTTTTTTATAAAGATCAAACAAATACAGAAACCAACATGTGACTGTTGAGGATCATTTAAAATGTAGAAAATTTGACAATTAGACAATTGTGGAGTTTCAAATAATGTTTTAACAGTATTTTTAACTGAGGAAAATGTTTTAAATTCAATTAAATGTACTAGAACATGTTGCATTAAAGGATACATGTTTTGAATATTTGAACACATCCAACCACAAACACACTCCTCCTCTCTCAAACACACATCTGTTTCGTCCTGTTAAAACATTTCCTCACCGATTTCTCCCAGACAACCCATCACCACACACATCATGAGGCCTGGTGGTTTTTCAACAAGACACTCTCTCATAACTCCTCTCAGCGGGCTCCACACGGCCTGCTGCAGAGCCTCAATATTCAATCTCCCACCTGCGAGCTTTGCAGTGTTCACACAGCTCACTGCTGATCCCACACAATCCTAATCTCTCCCTATGTGTTACGGGGGGAGTGATGCAATTGGATTAGTTTAACCAGGGAGTGTGTACGTGTGTTTGTATTTGGAACATTGCATTGAGAGAGATTGCATTATAAAAGTTACACAATTTAATTTCCATTTGTCTTACATCCTGTTGGTTTTTGTTACTTTCTGTTTTAATTTGAAGGACTGTTCTCTAATATGATCTACTTTCTTTCTTTGTTCTTTTCCTGCTGATTTTGATTAGGTTCACCTGTGTTTCGTTACTCACCTGCCTCTGTTTCCATCGTTAGCCCGCCCTTGCATGTACTGGTCCCCTTTCTTTGTTCTTTGTTGGTTCATTCTGAGTTTCTCTGTTCCTGTATCCACATGTCCTGGTTTTCCTGATTTCCCTGCGTCCTTGTTGCTGAGCTGTTTTGCCTTTTGTTTTTTCTTCTCGAGCTTTCTCTTCCTCAAAGTTTATTTTGTGTAAAATAAATAATTTATCTGCATCAGTCCGTCTGTCCTGTCTGCGTTTGGTTCCTTCCTCTGCTGCCTAACAGCAAATCGCGACAGTTTTTGTTCCAACTAAATATGGAACTGGCATCTTCACTGACTGGATTTACTTGTACAAATATGCGCCATTCACAACCTTCTATAAATGTCAAACCTGAGGCCCCTCACACTAAAATGTAATTTTATATGGCCAAATGCCTTTTTTCTTTGAGATGACTGCATTAGATTAAATATTACACTTTATCATCAGATTAGGGTCTTAAATACAAAACAAAACATTCAAGAGACTTTTCTTGTGGGTGAAACAGTAAATACCTTTTGGAATAAATGAACAAGAACCATTTTAATGCATTTAATCAGCAAAACCCAAAATGTCCATACTGAACATATCTGCAGAATGATTAAATACTGAAGAACCCTAACCTTAAAGACATGTTTTGTAGCCTAAATCAAACATAATTAATGCAACAATTGCGTTTTCTCAACGTGTATTATTTAGTAGTATGTAAATGATTTTTGGGAGACTTCTCTTAGGAGTCCTCCTCT
This sequence comes from Nannoperca australis, assembly GCA_036023655.1. Taxonomy (NCBI): domain Eukaryota; kingdom Metazoa; phylum Chordata; class Actinopteri; order Centrarchiformes; family Percichthyidae; genus Nannoperca; species Nannoperca australis. The sequence continues at coordinate 22,535 of JAVQJD010069769.1, forward strand.
TTTTGTCTTTTCAGTAGTTTAAGTTTATTACGGCTTCAACTGAACAATGAGCACATAACGCTTAAACACAGCAAATGGAATTCCCCATTTGAAAATGACATTATTTTGCTTGACTCTCATAGGAACAGCATACATAGTACAACATAGTAAAAGAGAAGAACATAAATATGTATGTGTGCAAGCATTCTTGTATTTTGTGTGTCTGTCTCACAGTGGGAGCATAGCTGACCTTGTCCGTCTGGTCTCCGAGGTGAAATAATTTTGCCCTCGCTGGCCTGCACCTGCTAACCAAATCTGTTCTACAAAGTCTCACAAGATTAAACATTTCATCACATCGTCGGTTCGTCGGTTCAATAGAAATGGACACAATATCTTTTGTATGAGGAGGGAAAACTCATAACTGAGAGTGGAGGTCACTCATTTGTTTAGAGGCTCTTGGGGGCTTATCTATGTGAAAGGAAATGAGCTGCTGTTTGTCAGTCAACAAGTAGCCTAACATGACAAATGTGCAGATGTAAAAGTATATAAAAAGGAATTTTATTCATCTTTGTGCCACTCTCTTAATGTTCTCAATGCCTCTCTCAGGACATCAGACATACTAAATTGGCTTTCAACATACAGTATAAATACAGTATAACATGGGAGGATTAAGAGTTCTTTTCTCAGCAGAGAAATGAGAAACAATTAAAAATGTACTAAGGGAGGGTGAAAAAGCACAGTGTGCTCATTAAAGTGAAGAGAACAATATTGGTTTCATGAAATAAACCGAAAATATTCAAGCCAATATGAAACCTTACATTTCCTGCTTTGCTAAAAGTAAAGTTAAAAGACGTCAGCACACGGTATGGCACTTTGAGGTTATGATTCATAAACAAATTGTTACTCATTCAGTTTGCCTCCTCACCTCCGGTAACATAAAACTCACCAGAGCCACAAAAAAACTGCCCAAACCATCTCCAGTAGGAAACAGTGAATCTGAAGAAGACAGGCCCAACATTTGGTTGCAGAAACCACACTGAAAAAACATAATCCTCCCAGAGTTAAAAACAAATAGGGATTATGATGGCTGCCCCCTCTCAAAAGCCACTGGAAAGTCCAAGGTCAGTAAAACAACTACACTGCATTTAAAGGAATAGTTTGACATTTTGGGAAATACTATTCTTTCACATTCTTGCAGAGAGTTAGATGTTAAGATGAATACCACTCTTTTGTTTGTCTATTAAATGTGAAGGTATAGCTAGACACATGCACAGGGGAAACAAGTAGGCCTAAAAGTTTCAGTTTTGGGGCTGAGAGGGTCAGTATCAAGCAGAGTACTGTAGGCAGACCAGGCAAATCAATCAGTCTACCCCTGGAAGTGTACGGGTTATGGTGTGGCCTGCTGTCTCACTGCAGACAGGAACTGCTTTGCCATGGCAGTTTTTGGGAGAAAAATAGATGGAAAAATTGTAAATAGCTTTTTTTGTATATTGGTAACAATGTTTTTTTTCTGTTTGCCAAGACTTAGGAGAACACTTTTCGAAAGCAAAAAACCTTGTTCATTATTGTTCTTTGTGTGAGTTCTTTTTTAAAATGGTATAACTGGATTGTGCATTATTATACCAGGAGACCAGGCGGACCACAAATGGGATAAAATGGCTTAGATCCCAGGGGGTTAATAGTTTCAATCTTCTCAGCAAAGCATATTTCCCAAAACATCAAACTATTCCTTTAAGTCAGGTGTAAACTTGTTCTATGAAGTGTATATATAATTAAATGTAAACATTTGATGTAAATGCTGCAAGAGTTGTATGGCACTGCAATATATAAATAAGTAAACCAAAAATCTAAATTAAAGTTACTGTAATATATTTGACATTTCAGGCCAGTACTCTAACACAAGATCTGCAAGCAGCTGTAATGACTCAGCAGAAAAGCTCTGCTTCATCTTTTCATGTCAGTTAATGGAACTTTTTGGGTCAATTTTGAATGACAGGAAAAACAAATGATAAGAAAAGATAAAAGGGTTGTATGTGGCTTCAACTGGCAGATGATTTCTGTGGATCAGTAGGAATGGAGAAGAATAAATGAGAATCCAAACCCAAAGCCAAGAAGGGAAATATGAAAATTTTAACATCAACATTAAACATTCTTTAAAAAAGTTACTGAGTTATGTCTGTAAGTAATCTTTCTTTTTCCTTTCCCACCATTGCCCTCAACTAAGTTTCAATTAAAGTGCAAAATTATCGGAACAATACAATGCAGATGTATAATTTTATAGTCCTAAAAATACCCCAAGAAACAATATTACAATATACTGTTATAAAGTAAAAGTAAACAATTAGTGAAGCACACCCCTTAAAAACCAACAAATGCCATGTCAAACGAAACATCAACATGTCTGATGTTGTCCACATATGTTTGCCCCTTCCTGCTTCCCCTTTTCCTTCTTGCCAGGTCAAAACCTGCTTCCCATCTGGCCTGACAAACACCAATTAAACAGGGCCCATTGTTATTTTGGCTGGCAATTCAAAAACTCAATTGATATCAAGTTGATGAGGGGAGGGGAGAAAGCCCAGAGGCTTAGCAGACATTTCCTGAGGGAGGAACAAACAGAATGATGGAGCGAAGACATAAGAAGGGAGGGAGAGATGGGTAAGAATGAAAACTGTAAGGTTAGAAAGATCAATTTAGATGTATCTTGTGTGTGACACTGTAGCTGAAATGACTCAGGAAGCCTGAGAGAGGGCAAGATTTAAAGAATGTCTCATAAAATCAAATAAAAACATGCTGTCTGGAATGATGAGTGGGAGAGAAAATTAAAAGCAGCAGAGAGGGAGGCGGAAGTGATTAAATCTGATAAAGGTATGTAAGAGTTACTGAAAATAGCTGAACACTCCAAACACACCCTTTCTTGTTGCTATAAGTGGGCATAAAGAGGCTGGCCATGGCCTATTCCTGCCAGCGGTCAAAAGTCGCCTGTTGAGAGGTGAAGGGTCAAAGAGAACAAGCCCTGCAGCAGTAAAGTGTTTTGAGAGGACCTTTGTACAATAAAGTTGAGATGGACAGACTGAAAGGACTCCAAGATTACTAAGAGAAGTTCTGTGTGAGTCCAGTGAGTCAAATCAATCAAACGAATCTGTCTGAGTATCAAAAAACGAAAGGTAGCTCTGTCCGCTAGCTTGGTGGATATCGGCTGTGGTTAGCTTAGATCCAGAGCACATTCAAATGATTTAAATGTAGACCCAGAGTCAACAATTAAAAAATTTAAGAAGAATTTAAAAAGGCGTGGAGGTGTACATGTAACGAGTCTGACTTTTGTGCAGAAGAGCGGAGTTTAAATCTCGTCACAAATTCGCAGTTACTATTTTCTTTTTTATTAACATGTAAACATGATTGTTCTTTAACATTAACCAAGTGTTTTTTCAAGCATAATCCTAACAATTTCTTAACCAAACTGTAGTTGCCATGCAAAGATATTGTAGGAAGTCACAATGTGAAAAATTTTGTCATGGACCATAATCCAACTTTTGACGTTCGACGTTCTTGTCACATGGTTACATGAAGAAACAATAGCGTGACATGGAGGAAAGGTCTTTAGTTATGCTCTGGGTGTGCATGTCTTTTATGTTCTCTAGATTAAACGGCAACTAAAAATTGTCAGCCTTGTTGGGTCTAAGCTGTGAGTATAAAGCATAATAGAGTTTAAAAGAGTTTAATTTGGTCACATTTTCTAAATCCAAACATTTCTAAATTCTCATACATTCAAATCCCGCAAAAATGGAGTTACACAGTTTTTGTGTGGCAAAATTGATGTGCTCATGAGCGGGAACTTATGACTGCGCTTTCCCATGTTGATGCATGTTTTATGTCTCTTACACATTGTATGCATGTTTGCTGCAAATGGTTTGCAGGCACGTATGCCTCACCATGGTGTGGTATTAGTCTTGTTTGTTATGCTTTGTTGTGAAGGCCTAAAAAAGTGCAGGTTCCTGGTAATCCCTGCTCTGTGCAGTCATGTCATCTCCTATCACAACATGGCCCTGCCTGGCCCCAAGGGCCTTTTGTTGTACCACAAAAGTACTGGAGGCCAATAAACCTGCTGCTGCTCCAAGGCCCCCAAGTTCATTGTAACATAAGTCCTCACCACGTCTACCTGCATGCTACCTCTAATGACTACACTGCTCCTTGTTCCTGCTTTCAATTCAACTTTGAAGTTTCAGTAGAATGTATGGTTCTTCTTCTGCTTCTTCTTCTTCTTCTTCTCATACTGCAAATTAGTAAATGAATAATTGTATCACATAAGATCTGATAGTTTCATTTGACAAGGAGAGGACTATTAAACCAAGGAAACTTTCAAATTAAAATGTCTTTCTCTTCTGTTCTCATTTCTGCTTTCTTCATCATCACATTTCAGTTTCAGCAATCTGCAAGATTTTGGGTGGTCCTGTGTTGTGCTGTGTTGAAGACTTTTTCATTTAACTTATAATTCTGGCTCAGAAAACATGGAAGTCATTATGGACCATGGGTAAGAGTAGACCTTTGGGTTCCACAGGCACATGAATGGCAATTAAAGCTAATTTAATTAAACCTTGTATTGCATTTCAGAGAGGAATAGAGTCATCCACAGCTTTATCCCCTGTGTTTTTCTTATAAGAATAAGGAACATGAGCTCCCATCCCAGACAGTGTGGGAAGCCATTTTGGAAAGAACTACAAAGTGAGCCTGCAGTGTCTTGATTCAGTTAACCTCTTAGGTAAGGCAAAGTGATTAATTTTGTCTAAAAGCAGTGATGTAAACACTTATGTGACCATTCGTGTTCAGTCTGTAACGGTTCAATCTCAATTAGTAAGTTCCATTAAACTGCACATTTAAATACAGAAAGGTATTTTTGCAATGCTATTCTCTTCATGAGTGTTTTAATTCAATCTTACCCAGGGTTATTTTAGGTCTCTGAGTCCAAATTGATTGTCACATCTGTCAGAGCATCTGTCTTTCAGCTCTAAATGTTGACCATTAAATGAAACATTTGTCTTTAAAATCTGTGTTGATAGTATTTCTTTCATAGCTCAAAGCAGGCTCCGTCAGTTCATAGGCCTAATGGTTAAATATGCAAGGTGTGTGACTATGCAAGGCCTGTCTGAGTGTGTCTGATTCTTTTGTTAGTTTCCAGGATTTACCATGTTAAAATGTAAAGTATAAGGCTAGCATGAGTCTATATTTTTCTTACTGTCAACAAATTCCATTCCATTGTTCGTTTGTCAATACTTTTGGACAAGTCAAGTTTCAGAGCAATTTAGTCTAAATCATTAGAGTCCCAAGTCTACAGCGCTGGTCTTCAGATCAAAGACATCAACATGCAGTGCCTGACATTCTTGTAATGTATTGATGCTACATCAGCACGTGCTTAATGCATGCATCAAATCAAAGATCAATTTCCATGATAACTGAATGGAAACATTAGAATTATGAATTCTTATATATACAGTAGCCTGGTTGCCAGATGCTGTTTATCACAGGTGTTTGTGCCTTTTTATTTGGTGATTTTCAGTGATTGACCACAGAGATTAGTCAATGACAAACCAATCACAGAAAGATTTTTTTAAATGATCAAGTTGATGAAATATGGGTGGGTATGAAGGCAGAATGTAAAGTAGGTCAACAGTAGCTGTTAAAAATAAAATTTACCCAGTGCTTCCATGTAGTTGCCATAATCAGTATATTGTTAATCAACCATCCAATTAGATGTCTTGTGTCTGAATCTTCAGCCTTGAGGGAATTATGTACAAGTGAATTGATCTATAACTCCAATAAGTGGGTAAGGACTTGACTTTGAGTCCTCCCAATAAGAATGATTTCCTGTTTCCAACCAGCAGTCAGAGCTTTATTTTTTTACCATGACCACAGTTGTTTCCTAAGCGTAACCACGCGGCAATTACTTAAAGGTCCCCCAACCATAGCTGGTGACCTTTCCAGGGTGTACGCCGCCTCTCACCCAATGTTTGCTGGGATCGCATCCAGCATCCTGCGACCCTCTAAACGATAAGTGGTAAAGATATTGGATGGATGGTTTCTAACGGTTTTGGAACCACTAAATAACACAGACAAATTGTGTCTGGCTGATAGGGGTGCTGGATCAGAAAATGCTTTTACGTGTCGTGCTAGAAGTTATTGACAAAGGACAATTTTTATTTTATTTGGAGGACTTGTTGGAGGATTTGCTGGGACTGGGTCCAAGATGAGATGCCAGGACATAAAATTCAGTTCTCGGAATTCCATTTAAAGATTAGAAATGCATTACGGAATAAGACCATAGATCTGGGTTATGAATTAGTGCCAGAAGGTTTAGTGTATTCGTAAATTATTTTTAACACTATGAAGTATGCGATTCCCTTTTAACTGAGACATCCAAACTCTTTGTGCCAGAATTTGCTCTTCAAAATGCATGTCAAAGAGACATAAACCATGCTTTTAGTGTGCTAGCAGCTGTGGTAAACATTCTTTCTATCTCTCATAGGCCCTCATGTATATTACACAGGTATGCCAGCATTGATAGCAAGATATATTGCAGCACAAATGGGTTGCATATGGAATTCGTGGCTGTAATTTGCGTTATAATATAAGTTAGATACAGTATATACACAAAGGCATGTTTGCGCGCACACACACAGACACACACACACACTGAGCCGGGGGTTATGAGGCTTGGAGGGTTCGTTTAAACCATTATCAAGGCCTACAATCTGTCTGCAGTTGGATTTCACCCCATTCACTCTTTCCTCCCACTCTTTTCTCTACTCACTCCATCTATCCACCCCCAGCAAGTCCTGACTGCTTTTATTACAACCAGATTGTTCAAATAAATCAAGCCTCTCCCCCCACTCTCCTGCCCTCTTTTTCTTTCTCTCTCTCTCTCTCTCTCATTTTTTCTCTCAGCACCCTGCAGCAGTCCATGGAGGCAGGTTTTTAAACTAGAAACATATTTTGGGGGGCTAATGAGGGCGCTGGGCTGTAAAGTTGGGGTTTGTTTTAATTTTGTGACTCTTTGTGGCTTCAGTGTGTATATATTGGCTGTCTATATTGACTTGGTTTCTTGGTTCAGTCCAGTCAAAACCATAGATTTAAGAATGTGAAAGCAACTTTTGACCACATTAAGGACCAGTCCCGCTTTAAAATATCTTGGGTTGTGAATGTGTTGCTACGTTCTGTTAAGGGCTTTTGTAAATGAAGAACCACTGCCTACTGTACACTGCCCCTGTGCCTGTGCCTGTATCATCATGGTTAGTCTCTCAAGCATAATGCTTTGACATACAGTAGCTTCCAGCCGCTAGTGGCAGCACTGAGTGCAGTAAACAAGTAAAAAATTGGTCGGGTCTAGATGGTAATCCTAGAATTAGGAAACTCTCACATATGCAAACTTGAACTGAGTCTCATATTAGAAAGCCTAACCAAGTCATGTTGGTGCCAAATTAACCAAACTGCGACCACTTCACAAATCTTGCGAGTTTCGCAAATCTAGGGCTGACAGAAGCTTGGATCAAGGGCTGACTTTCAATAGATCGCAGCGAGGGAGCTGCTCTGCTACGTACGAAACCCTGACCCAGAATCAGGTCGTCTGCAAGTGATTTAGCACCAGGTTCTCCACA
>JAVQJD010069770.1:0-26668 GCA_036023655.1 Nannoperca australis
TTTAACTACTTTATATACAGTTAGCTAGTTTAGCTACTTTATATACAGTTAGCTAGTTTTAACAACTTTATATACAGTTAGCTAGTTTTAACTACTTTATACACAGTTAGCTAGTTTTAACTACTTTATACACAGTTAGCTAGTTTAGCTACTTTATATACAATTAGCTAGTTTTAACTACTTTATATACAGTTAGCTAGTTTAGTCCAGTGGTTCTCAACCTAGTAGCCTATGTTTTATTTTTATTAACTGCACCAGATGATTGTGTGATTGGCTCAACCTGCATGTCTTTTGTTACTGTGTTATTCTTTGTGTTTTTTATCCTGTTAGAAACAAACAAACATATCTTTTAATTGTTTTTCCAGGGAAACCTGCATGATCGATATGGCCACATTGTTGCCTTGTCTGCCAAATTCCTCTGCCTCAAAATGGATTTCCATGCTAAGGTAGAACATAAATATTTGCTTTATGGATTATATAATCACACGTGACAAATTCAGAATAATAAAACCATTTGATTCTCCGCAGCACAAGGTGATCCCAGGCAACCTGGAGGCCAGTGATGAGACTCTGGATAAGGAAGCAGGAAATGACATGAACAATGTGTAAGATTTCTACCCCAAAACTATGTGCTGGTGTTGTTGAGCAGCTGCCACATGAACAGTGTGGTGGAACAATGTTTCCCATTAAATATGCAGTGAAACGTGCTTCACAAACGTGGTTTTAATGTATTGTAGGTTAGATATGACACAGGAACTGTTGGATTACCTGGATGCTGGACTGAAGATGTCGGAGACAGGTGAGTCCACAGGGAAGTGCCTCTCTTTACTTATTCAGGCTTTTTGTTATTTGGTAGCGAAACCATCTTGAAAGTAACGTGTGAGTTTATAATTAATTGCTTTTTGAAGGAAAAAACTGGTGATATTCTCTATTTTTGTTATTGTCACCATATAAAGACCAAAACCAACAACGTGTCTCTCTCTCTGACTCTGACTCAAGCCTATTGGTTCCTACTGAAGACTTACATCTTAATCTCTCGTAAAAATCTAGTTTAATTAGTTAAAAAGACTCAATAATCTCCTAAAACAGCTGCTCACTACAGTTTTTAGCAAACATCTCTCAAACAAGAGTAAATAGAGGTGTTACTGGGGACTATTTTCATGTGTGTGTGTTCATACTAGTGGCTCACTGATTCAACAATGGATATTAGGCATCGATACACAGACTAATACTTGGGATAAGTGGACAATAAGCAAAATATAGAATATCTCCAAACTTGTCCTTTAATCTGTCTTTGATGTTGTGTTTTTCTTGTCTAAAGTTTTGCGTCAGCTGGATGCCAATGGGGCAAAATCTACGACTCCAGCCGGACAGTGCAGACTGACTCCTCTGATACCCCTCATACTGGACTGCAGCTTTCTCTACCACTTCTCCGTCCTGTTGATGTTCAAACTTCACAGCCGTGAGTGACTCAGAAAGATGTTTTTTTATCCAGTCAAACCTAACTGAGGTAGATCAAGCCTTAAATCCATCATGTGCTCTGGTTCACAGGCATTTCTCCAGATGTTCTTCTTGGACATCGAGAGCGGTTCCGTGATATATTTAACAGGTGGGTTATTAGTATCATTAGCCAAAAACACACGTTTACATCTCTAAAGGGTTCTGTGAGTGACAGCTGAGCTTTCCTCTGCAGCCTCACACAGTTCTTCGACAGAGCAAGAGAAATGGAGTTCTTTAAAAGTATCATCCAGATCCCAGATCTCCCAGATGTGAGTAGAACCGGTCGTGATGTTTCCACATGTTTCGTACGTTGGTTTCGGTTTTCCAACACGCACGTGCACTGTGTTTATTACAACCTCCACAGGCTCCTCCAAACTTCCTCCGTGCCGCCGCCTTGGGTGAATATAAAAAGCCGGTGGTGCTGATGCCTAACGAGGAACGTCCTGAGGAGGAGGACGTGGAGCCGCAACCTGACTTTAGGGAGGCGACACAGATGCCGCAGGTATGCCTTAAACCTTCATACGCTCAGTTTAGCTGTCAAGTTTCAGAAAGTGTCTCCCGGAAGTCTCCCCTCCAACCTCTCCGCAGGGTTGACTCCTGGCTTTCATGCAAGTCCACAGATGAATAATGTTTTCCCGTTTCTGGTATCTCCGCTAACGTTTAAGTTCTTTCATGACAGAACTATTTGCTGAACCAGATGAGAACACCTGCTGCTTCGCTCGAGCAGAGGGACACGGAGAATGACAGTCTGAAGAGAGAGCTCGAGGTGCTGAAACCAGAACTACAGCTCATCAAGACTGAGGTGAGTTGGACATAAACAGTGTACCTCATATCATCACGTAGCTGTGTGACTTCTCGGGTACGATTTCCTGTCGCGTACGTCACATTTCCAGTGTAAACAGACCCTGTGTGTTCCTCCTTTCCTCAGGCTCAGAGGTGCGTGACTGAGTTAAAGGGTCAAGTGAATCGTCTGGAGGCCGAGCTCGAGGAGCAGCGCACCCACAAACAGATGGCTATGTTGGAAAAGGAACACCTGCGGATGGAGGTGGAAGCTTTGCGGTGCGCTACTGTGGCTGGTGTCGGGGCTCAGATCGGACTGAAGGAGGCAGACAGTGAGTATACAGATGTATGTCCAGGTGTGAAGCAGCTGGGTGTTACTGAGATACTGAGTCCTCTTCGTCCCGTCGTCTCTACACAGCCAGAGCTCAGGCCGCAGAGCTTCGTTTCACTCAGCTCAAAGAGAGACACGCGGAGCTGATCACCAGCCACGCTGACCTGATGAAGAAGGTGAGCTGCGTTCACAAGCTCAAAGGAAACGTTGACATTTTGAGAAATGCCTCTCTTTACTTTCTTGCAGAGAGTTGGATAACGTGTGTGTGTGTGTGTGTGTGTGTGTGTGTGTACCTGTGCGTGTATTGTGTTTACCTGTGTGTGTGTGTGTGTGTGTGTGTGTGCGCGCGCCTGTGTGTGTGCAGAACGCAGACACAGTGAAGATGCTGTCGGGTGTAAAACAAGGCCAAGACGATTTGCTGAGAGTCAAACAGCAGCTGGAAAATGAGCTGGAAAGTCTGCGACAGGAGCAAAGAAACACGGTGAGCAGCAGTGCAGCTAATAAATCCAGATATTCTCTGTTTGAACCAGTAAAAATAAAGACGTGGTGAATATTGACGATGCGTCTCCTCTCCCGATCAGATGAATCAGCAGCAGGAGGCTCAGCGCCTGAACACAGAACTGCTGGAGCAAAGAGCTGAGCTGGCTCTCCTCCGCAGCGCTCTGGACAGCAAAGAGATGGTGAGACTCAACCGGCTTTTATTACCAGCAACTAAAGATCCCACAGCTCAGTGTTACAGGTGCTCAATCAAACACGAAGGCAGTCGTCCACTTTGAGATTAAAGGTCAACAACACAACATGTATTTTATTTTCTACAAAGTAAACCCGCTCTGTCGGGAGCTCGTGTCAAACACAGCACAACAAAGTGTCTGTGGCTCTAAATATGAAACTAATGACTGCTCAGATCCATGTTTACTTATTCTTAATCTGATATTTACTGATTCTAATCCCAATTTGGCCAATTTTAGTTTAATTTAATTTAAGTTCCCTGTTTAATTAAACAAGTTCTGTGGAAATAACATGTGTGTATTTGAGAGTAATGTATTAAACAAATCAGTATTGTATCGGTACTGTTATTGAAAAGTTAAGAAAGTCCTATTTACTCTACAGTACGTATGTTTGTAGCGTCTCTCTCCTCTGAGAATCACGTAACTTCTTTTCATGAGCTCAGACAAACAGCTCTGTTTTATTTTTATAGCCCAGTAGCACAAATCTATTTTCTAATCTGTTTTTCCCTCAAGGGTCTTTACAATCTGTGCAGCTTGCAGCACTCTCTGTCATTAGATGAAGGAAAACTCCCCCAAAAAAACATTTAACAGGGAAAAAATGACTGTTTATGATGATCCAAGAGAGGTTTAAATCGTTTATTTAGCTTATTATTATTATTGTTATTATTTAGCTTCAGTTTATCACAAACATTCACGTTTAAAATCGCCACATTTGGAGAGTAAAAAGTGTAAAGTTGCATAAAATGGAAATGATTACAAGTCCGTCATCAGTGTACGTTTCCACCACCGACACGCTCGTCCGGAGGCCTCGTGTTCACGGCCCTGTCTCCTCAGGAGAGCTCTCAGGCCAGCAGCAGCCTGGCAGCTCTGCAGGCGGAGCGGGACGTGCTGCTGCGCTCGGCCAGAGACAAGGACGCCGAGCTCTCCTCTCTGAGGCACCAGGCCCAGCAGCAGCAGGCGACCCTGGACCTGGAGAGGGACCGCCTCCACCGCGAGCTGGAGGCTCTGAGAGCTCAGCTGCAGCAGCAGGTAGAGCAACACACTAGAGCGTAGAAAGGGAAATATGCACACGTAGAGCCACATATCCGACCTTTTAAACTGAAATTAAAATGATTTATTCATACTTTTTACTGCCCGGCAGCTGTGCTGTAATTTTTATTATCATGTTTATGCACTTTAATTAAATGTGACCCTATTTTATTCTCTGTAGATCCAGAACTAAGTGTGTTTTTACATGATCTTGTGTTTCTTTTATATGTATATGTATAATTGATGATGGGTGATGATTGAAAAGGAAGGTAAAGGCACGAATCATTTGTCAGTCTTTCCATCTGATGAACGTGCGGTGATGTAATGTAGGTGGATCAGCCTGAAACTGTTTACAACTCTTTATAACAAAGTCACACCTGCATGTCAGTGGGATCTGCTCTTAACATATAATGTAAGGCACTTTGACCTGCCGTGTTGTTGAAAGGTAAACGTGCCTTGCCTTTCCATAGCTCGCCATCAATGCGGAGCAGAAGTTGGAGATCGACAGGTTGCGACGGGAGCTGGAATCGACCCGAGCAGAGCTGACACGAGCAAACGGCGCCCTGCAAAGCAAAGAGATGGTGGGAACACCTCCAGTTGCTTTTCTCACACCGTCTGCAAGTCTTCTCGGGGAAAACCCACACACTGATACTTTATTTAAAACATTGCTTGGTGTTTTGATCCTCAGAGCGGCTCCCAGCTGAACAGCTCCCTAGCGGGGCTGCAGGCGGAGAGGGAGGTGCTGCTGCGCTCGGCGAGGGAGAGGGACGCCGAGCTGAACTCCGTCCGACAGCAGGCTCAGCTGCACCAGAGCGCCCTGGAGCAGGAGAGGCAGAGGAGCAGCGTGGAGCTGGGAAACCTGCACAGTCAGCTGCAGCAACAGGTGCTGCGCTGTGGGCACGACTGCACCGTGAAGCTGGGGTGGATTTCACGGTGGTTTGTTGCTGATGGTGTTCGTGTGTGTGTTTTTTAAAACCAGGCCTGTCGTGAAGGGGAGCTGGCAAAGAAGCTGCAGGAGGAGCAGTTCTGTCTGCTGCAGTGTGCTGTGGTGGAGGCTGAGGGCATCATACTGGACGCTGTGGCCAAACTGGAAGACCCCATTCATGTCAGCTGCATCAGCTCACCTGGTAAAACCTCTTTCATGTCTTCCCCTTCGAATAAATCTCCCTCATTACACTCAATTGACTTAATACTTTCAATAATAACAGGTGGACATCTTTAAATTCTGCTCCTGCACACTGTCAACACTTGTGGTAACATTAGTGTGTGTGTGTGTGTGGGGGGGGGCAGTATAATACCTGGGCAGTGGCAGGAGAAGATGAGAGTTCAGTCCTGTTTGATTTCCTGCTGGCGTCGTAGTTTAGCTTCTTCTCTTGGTGTTTTCCAGACTACCTGATAAATCGAGCTGAAATCACTCTGGGTTCGATAGACAAGCTGCAGCAGAGCCACATGGTCTACCTGGGAAACAGGAACGGTGAGTGTGTGTTCGCCTCGAGTGTGTTTCCCTGTTGATGACGAGTCTTTCTGACGCGCCTCTGTTCTGTTCAGATGCCAGTGGTCTGCTGAGAGCGGTCACACAGTTCTCCCACCTCGCCGCTGACACGATTGTCAACGGCGCAGCGACGTCTCACTCTGCTCCCACCGACCAGGCTGACCGTGAGAGACGCACGTTCACACCGTAACTGTAGTGATAACACACTGTGCACACGCGCTGAACACTCCCCCCTGTTTCTTTGTGTCGTGCAGGTTTGACTGACAGCTGTCGGGATTGTGCGAATCACTGCCTTCAGTTCTTGAAGGATCTGAAGCTTCAGGCCAGTTTACCGAGAGCAGATCCCACCGCGGTACGCTACACTGTCCAACGCATCCTGGCTTTGGGACAGGTGAGACGGCTCTTATCTTTATCAGAGTAACAAGACTTCAGTGTCTACAGCCAAGCTAGCAGCTCTGCTTTGAGCTAAATGCTAACATGCTCACAGTAACAATGCTAACATGCTGATGTTCAGCAGGTGTAGCGTTTGCCATGTTCACCATCTTAGTTTAGCATGTTAGCATGCTAACATTAGCTAATTAGGGCTAATCTCAAAGTACAGCGGATGGGGTTTGCAGGTACATGTGACATGAAAAGCAAAAGGAATCACCAAAGTTATTACAGTTCATCCTGAGGGGGACATGAATGTGTGAACCAAATTTCATGGCAATCTATCTAATAGTAATTGAGACATTTTACTCAAAACCTAAAATGAAAACCACATGGTGGCGCTAGAGAAATGGTCATAGCATCACCAAAGTCAATATGATGCATCATCTGGGAACCAAGAACATCTGTACAAAATGTTGTGCCTGTCCGTTATGCAGATGTTCAGATATTTTACTGGATAAGTTACTTTTTTGACCTGCAGGTGGGGCTAGAGAAAAAGTCAGAGAATCAGCATTTCAGTTATTAGGATTCATCCTCTGGGGACCTTGAATGTCTGTACAAACCTTCATTGCAATCCATCCAAGAGTTGTTGAGATATTTCACTGACAACCTGAAAACTTTTTTTCTTGAATATCTGTAGCAGCTTTCATGGCTAGAGAAAAGGTCAGTAGGATTCATCCTCTGGGGACCATGAACATGCAGATCTATTTAAGCCAATGTTTTTACTTAAATACATTTCCAAAACCCATTTTTGGAAACGTAAACGACCAGAAAATGATTTTCTCCCTCACTGTCCGGATTGATAAAATCTCACATTTGTATTGTTTGTATCCTCTATTTCATATCGATTTCTGTTTGTATTTTCTCCCCCTTTTCTTTTTCCCTTTTTAAATTAAAATACAAACATTGTCCACCTGTTTTTGTTTTGCAGGCTGTAGCTCCGGCGTGAACTTTAACTGTGTGATTCATGTTTAGGATTTGCGTCCGAAAGGTCAGGACGTGCAGAAAGAAGAGCTGGGACACATGGTGGATAAAGAGATGGTTGCTACGTCAACTGCCATTGAAGAGGCTGTGCTGCGAATGGAGGTAAGGACACACACACACACACACACACACACACATACACACACACCTGGTGATGCTTAACATGTTTTAATGTGTGTTTCTCAGGAGATTCTGAATCAGGCAAAGAGAGAAACTAGTGGCGTTAAGCTGGAGGTCAACCAGAGGTGAGACGAACACTGCATCGTCCTTAAATTACATTCTTCAAGCTCCTCTCCTTCACGTTCTGACCTTCAGTATGAGACATCTTGTTCTTTTTGTTTCATCACAGTATCCTGGGATCCTGTTCAGACCTGATGAAGGTAGTAACGAGTCCGTCTACTCTCAAGCACACGTCTGCACACTCGCGATTCATTTTCACTCCGTGCTTCTCTTTCGTCTCCAGGCTGTTCACATGCTGGTGACGGCGTCTACTGACCTGCAAAAGGACATTGTGGAAGGAGGCAGGGTGAGCTGGCGTGACACCTCAAGTTCAAATTACAAGAGAGTTTCAGATCTTCTCGCAGACTCGTATTAATCTTAATAATAAGAATTACACTTAAGAGCCAGTTTAGCAGGAGAAAGGTTCAGTAACACATTACAAGAGTGTCTTTTCCGCTGGGGACAGGAAGGAGACACTAAACCTCGTCCTCTCACTGTCCAGCTACAACTATCATTTTAGAAAACAAAAGTTTATTGCAGTTAAAGCAAACAAAAAGTCAACACAGAAACAGAACGTGGTGACTGATAACGATGCTGCTGCTGCTGCTTGGAGGGTTTTTAAAGGCTGCAGGTGCCAGAAATCAGGGAACGATGGAGGGAGGAGTTGTGGGTTATCTGCACATCGCAGCAAACAGCAGCTTTACGGCAAAACACCTCCTCCTTAAGGCCTCAAACTGGAGTAAGTAAGGTCTGCAGACCAGATGTTAAAACGCTCGTCTGACTGTTTCTACTGTGCGCTCGCAGCGTTACAACCAGCGAGCTTGTGATTAGCAGACTGCTAACACTGCTGCTAGCTACAGAAGCTCGGAAGCTCATCGTCTCATCACGGGCAAGTGTATCTGGGTCACGTTACTTTATTTATTATATTATTAGGAGTTATTGTTGATGCAAAGCCCTGACAAAATGCACGTCCTTACTGGCTGACTCTTTGAGTGGTATGACAGTGAACAAAGTGTTGAGTTGCATTGTATGTGTGTGTTTAAACATATTAAATTGAATTTGATCAACGCTGTTAAGAGTATTTGTTCTTTGTTCTCAGGGGGCAGCGTCTGTTACAGACTTTTATGCCAAAAACTCTCGCTGGACAGAAGGACTCATCTCTGCCTCCAAAGCTGTGGGCTGGGGCGCCACACAGCTGCTGTAAGTATCCAGACATCACCATTACTCACATGATACTTGAATATGTAATGAGCGTGTTACCTGTGTGCGCAGAGACTCGGCGGACCGGGTCGTGGGGGAAAACGGTACGTACGAGGAGCTCATCGCCTGTTCGCATGAGATCGCTGCGAGCACTGCACATCTTGTTGCTGCCTCAAAGGTACAAACCTCCTCCTGCTGCTCTGTGAAGCCCTGTGAGCACTTTACAGGCACCTGAAGGTGTTTCTGCACCACAAGTGGTGCTGAGGGATGATGCTTTAGTACATTTACTCAAGAACTCTACTTTTCATGAGACGTTAAACCACATGTCAGAGAGAAATGCTGCCCTTTTTACTCCCGTAGCTCTGGTTACAGGAACGTTTTCAGATTTTACATATCAGAATCAGAATCAGAATCAGAAATACTTTATTAATCCCTGAAGGGAAATTGCTTTTTGATACCGTTACAATGCTCGATAAAGTTATTGAAAAAAGAATAATAAACAGTAGAAAATAGAGGGTGTAGAGGTGTAGAGGGAGGGTAAAAAATAAAATAAAAAATTATTTGTGGTCAAATAATTAAATAAATTAAAAATGTATGTGGTCACCGTTTCAAGCAGCTCAGCCGCGGTGAGAGAAAGCACCTCTGCTTTTACTACACGTAAATAATTCAGCTCCAACTGATGGCTTCCTCTGCAAGCCTGAACATCACTGAGACACACACACACACGCACGCGCACACGCACACACGCGCACGCACACGGCCTGATCCTGACACTGGCCTCTCTGTTCATACTCTGTGTGTGCCAAGAGAAACAGCACTGCAGGAAGAATTGCATTGTCATTGCCCTAACCACACCCGCACAACACACGTTAACAAAAAGACCTGAATTTCATTCTTTTTTTTTTTCTCCAAATATCTGACAACTGGATTTCTAATAATATAATGAATTGGATTCTTTCTTCAATATGAGGTCTACAATTTAAAAAACTTTTTATTTTATTTTTTTAAGTGTTTTAAAAAGCATAAAATATGAACACTTGTTTGCACAGCCACAGGGCCTTTTCAAATTGTGGAACTAAAATTACACCAAAGTATAAGAAATATATAAATTAACCCGTGATGCCAACTCACAGCCTCATAAATAGCATTTAACGGTTTTCTTGAGATTACGTGGAAATCTCCAAAATAGCAGACTACATTGGAGATAACTGCTAAACCACTTCCCCTGTGAGGAACCGTACAAGAAAAGCACTTCCACTGAAAGTAAAGTGCCCCATTCAAATGCTGGTATGCAATGAGCTAGAGTGCAATGTGATAAAAAGCACAGAGACATTTTGAGGGGAAATTACATCTCAGTTGCCACTTTCCTCTGGGAAAGTAATCTAAAATTAAGAAAGATTGTTTGTGGGTCAACCTGCACCATTATCTCTCCCTATATCCATCCATTTATTCCCTTGTCCCTTCCTTTGCTTCAGTTCCTTGCTTCTTTGTACAGCAAAAAAAGTCATGTGTGGGCCACAGACAGCAATAAAACTTCTGGTTGAGCAATGGCTTCATCAATTATTCATGAGCCAAAAAATGTTTCTCCACTGAAAGGAGGAGAGTCAGACTGTCCACAAGAACATGGCCGAGGAGAAGAAGAGAATTCATTCACTGTTCCAAGGGGGTGTCAAAGCTTTGCAAACACTTGGGAGAGCAATTCCAGTTTTGTTTGACAGCATCTGTCTTTCTTCAGGTTCTCTACAGATCCCTGATAGTTTCTTCTGGCCTTAAATCGAGGGGCAATGTTATATAGAATATCTGCACACAAAAGAGGCCTTTCTTCCTCCGTAGCACAGACACACAGCCACATGCTCCTAAACCTCTAGACAGCACAATACAAGAGGCCATTGACAGAGTGGGAGGGAGACCGAGAGACACAGAGAGCAAGAGTTTCACAGTCATGAGACTCCTATAATGGCGCTTTATCTCGTCTACCTTAAAGTGAGACTATGCTTTTTCCTTTATGAAAACGACACCAATCCGTTTGAGAAGTTTCAGGCTTTAGTTCTTCAGTTCACAGTTAAGTTGCTTCATGAAACAACCAATGATTTAAACTGCAAATGGCTCAATTATAACCCTGTGAGAACTTAGTATGGCATTAGTTAAATGGGAACTGTTGATTTCAGACATCAAAATCTCCATCATCGTGGTAACTATAGCTTGTGAATTTGAAGCTTTTGACAAATTTGAATAGAAAGTCCCGCCCATAACTACCACAGTGTGGTGGTGTGGAGTTACAGTTTAAATATTCTACCAAAAATGGCCATGAACCCTGTCTTCTTTTAGGTCAAACTGAACTTTGTTCCTTTAACTTTAACTTCCCGTTTCCGGCACAGAAGTTAGAAAGTATAGTTGGTACCCATCATTTTTTAATCAGCAGAACATAGATGGCATAGACATGTCTGACTACACTGACAGCTTCCCTTTTCCCCTTAGCCTGTGCTATAGCATCGTGAGAAGCTGCAGCAGAACAGTGAGTTTCTCAAAATGTATCTATGAAGTTGCCCTGCATGATTATAAATGGGGATAATTTAATAATAATTATTATTATTATTTATTATTATTATTATTATTATATTGACAAATACTGCACATTAATAAACACTTAGACATCCCAATATCTCCTTGCAACTACATTAGAGTTATAAACTATTAAGTTTTTATACTGCTTCTAAATGCTAAAAAGGTTTAAGTAAAGTGTTGCCAATTGTTTTGTTGTCTAGGGTGTATGCTTGTTTTAAGCTAGTGGTCAAAACACTGGATGTTGGGTTTCTTTCAGCCAAGTAATATTTTAACTTACTTTAAATGAATTGCAGTCAAAAGGTCAATCTCTTGCCTTCACCATAGATACAATTTCCATATTCGAGAATTTCGGAGACCATGATGCCCCAGTCTTAGCATCTGCACACTCGTTGCCAGTGTGTTTGGTAGGCGGGGCATCCATTATTGATAAGCTAAGTCTAATTAGCTGCCAGGTTGTGCCACTTTCTCTTTTAATGAGGTTACACTGGGCAATTAGCCAAGAGACATTGTCATTTGAGACAAACGCAGGCACATGATTCAGCACCAAAGAGATAAAAGTTTAATAGATATTTAGTGAAGAACTGAGCTGAGACATATTGTAGTAACAAAACAGAGGTTGGTTTAGATTTTTTTTTTTTTAAACCATGAAGGGGGGGGGGGGGAGACATATGAGGAGTTGAAGGAGAACAGCAATGGACAATTTTCTTCCCTTGATGACCAGCCTTCATCGTCTCTGCCAGACTACCTAATGAGCAGTCAGACAATCTGACTGGCGTTCTAACTGGGCTGGGCCATGTAAATGAGCAGTGGGCAATGGTACCTAGTGGGTCATGGGTTCTTTATTATAACACCATTGGACAGTGTAATGCCATTAGCAGGCCAAATAGCAACTCCTAGAACACGCACTGAAACCAAACAGATAAATAAATAAAAAATTCACAAGATCATAATCAGCTAATTGGTGAAACAAGATCCATACCCAGAATATTGTCATGTCTTTCGAGCAACAATCACTCATAGATACAGTGCATCATGTGGTGCTAAAATAAAGATTTGAAGGATGTTGATTGAATTTGCAAATGAGCAAGATATATTAAATTATAGTTAAACAATTTTGGAATTTATTTCCAAGAGTTAGATGAGTTATATCTGTCTCCTTTCTGTGTGTGAAGTACAAAGCAGGAGTCAGGGCGTGGCGAGCTTAGCTTGGAAGAGAGGACAAAACAGCTGGCCTGGCTTTAAAGCTTACTTATAAACCATGTTTTTCCCAAAAATACTGAACTACTGAACAGCAAATTTGAGACGAGGCCTCCCTTCCCGTCCTCTCTCACTCTCTTGGATTTCATCAGCAGTTTCACCCAAGAATGCTGGTATAATGACGAATGGATGATGCCATTTCTCTGCTGAGTATTCCTTCTGTGCTGAATAAGTGGTGCTGTGCGAGACGCAGACAATCACATGTTTTCTGAGCAAGCAAGTAGTATAATGTGTTGGTGCCCATGAGTGTACAGACATTTAATTCTTACCTGCCGAGTAGGGCTCCTGCCTCTCCACACACACAAACTCCTTCCTCTCATACTTGGCTCGGATCCATTGATCCCGCAGGAGCCTGCAGAACAGTTCTCATTAACTTACATGGACGTGAAGTCTCCGAGCTACATTTCATGCTAACTCAAAACAAAAGCAGTCAAATATTGGCTCATCTTCTCGTAGTCATCACTTGCCTTGTTCTCCATCTATCATGATATGGATTTTACCGGTCATGCTCTTTTTTTAGCTCTATCCATGTTTATAAGTCTAAATTTCTCTGGACTCTCTGTTCCCTTAGTATTTGTAACATTCACAAGCGTTATTGTAACTGTTGTAGTTGTTTACATAAGATAGTTATTTAAAAAAAATGTTCGTTCCTACAACCAAATTGTGAAATTTTATGTAAAATGTAATTTATGTCATTTGATAAAAATAGTACTTTGACGGTGGATTTGAAGAAACACAAAGCTTCAAATTAAATCAGAAAAGAAACCACTTGTGCTCGTTTGTGCTTCGAGGAGGCAATTACAATGATACATAAATCCCTCTTTATTGAAACATCCTCTCCTTTCTAGAGTCTTAAACAATCACCCCTTGTAAACAACGCAGGTCTACTCCAAAATAAACTTCACAGCTCAGTGTTTTGTTCTTACGTATTGTAATTTGGGTCACTGCACAGTCAAGTTAAAAAAAAAAACCTTGTACCAATCTGCTGCTTCTTGTTCAGATTACAGGAACTTGCCATTCTTATCACGTTTCTGCATGTCAGCATACCGAAACCACTTGTTGCCCTTATGTTAATGAATGCATCCATCTGTAGATAGATATTTGCAATTGAGGACAGACTGAAAACATCAGTAACTGATGACTGACCAGAGTGGCGAGAGTGTTGCGGTAAGAAGTAGGTAACATCAGCATTTATGACTGTTTACCTGTACTTTATGTGCCATGTTTTACTGACTACACCTTTAACATTTGAACGAACCTGCTTTTTTTTCCTTTTTTTTTTTTTAAACAACGTCCATGTGTGGTTCAGCTATACAGTGCTATCTTATGTTTAGGAGGCATGGAGGTGGCAGAAACACCTGTATCAGACATTAAGGAGGGCGGAGGAAGACACTTACGTGCAGTCTTTGTATGTGGGACGGTAGAAGAAGGCAGGAACTATCTGTTCATATTTGGCCTTGGCAGCTTTGTTACCCACAGAGTCCATAAACTGCAAAGAAGTGGAAGAGAAACACTGGATGTTTGTACACACAAAGTAAGAGAGACAAAAAAAGGGAGACCTTTTCACCCAATCAATATTTTCACTGTTAAAATCGACCCGTTTTTAAAGCGAGTCTTAAAGTCTGCAGCACACACACCCTCACACACATACACAAAGATACTGTTTGTATCTGCCAGCTGCTGGCTCATGGCAGGCTGAATTGAGACTGATGACTTATTCCTTCAAGCCGGGGTGCAGGGGCGGAGTGGCAGGCAAAGAGCGCTGCTCACACTGCAGCAGGGTGGGCTGGGTGAGGCAGAGGCCAGAGCCGTTTCGGACTATAATCGATGGCTGGTCTTCGCTTACAAAACACAGGGCTTTCTTGTTGAGTACAGAGTATGAATAAATAAAATAAAATCATTCAACACTTAACATACAGGACAGACAAGGAGTCCTCACCTCCACCTCAGAGGAGTGCCAGGGATCCAGCAGGATAGATTTCACCTTGCTGATCTGAGCAATGTTTCTATGGAGCCCTGAGCAGCTGTGACACACAAACACACCCAGGGTGTAGGATGCCCACTCTGGATCTGCAACGCAGCATAAAGACACAGATGCACACAGAAACCATTTAAAGCAATCAAAATAACCGAGCACACTGACACATTTGTGAACTTCATTCTAAAAACAGACACTGACTGCTCAGCTATACTTGAAGCAGGCTGACCATAGTGAGAAGATAACCAAAACAGTGGTTGACATTACAGGCAGACAACCAACCGGGTGGTTGACATATTACAGGCAGTAATACTATTGCACTGAGACAGAAAAGAGCAGAAACTGGTATTAAATGAAATCTGACACAAGACGTAAGGCAAATGAGATTGAGGGTAATGACAGGGAGAAGGAACACAGAGAGACTATGGGGTTGTCAGTCTTTCAGATCCTGGACGAGACGAGACAGATGGATAACATGTTTGTTTTCTGTCCGTCTTTCTTCCTCACTCTCCGTCTCTCTGTTTTTAATACATGCTGGGGACCTTTTCAATAAAGTAATTGGTCTTTGCGTCAAAAACAAAAAACACTATACATTTTTAAAGTGTGGATACTTCAGCCCATACAGGAAGCAGATCAGAACGCTGTCCACATCTTCAGAATGACCATACAATCCTCCCCAAGTTTTGGATGAAAATGACCAACATCTCAATCAAGATCTAGATTGTATTTAGGTCTGTGTGAAGGCAGACTGGCTGTTTGCTCTCCATTTTTCAGCGTGGTGGCAGTAGAGAGTCGACCCGGCACCACTGATGCTCACCTTGAATCACCCCAGCAGGATAGTGTTTCACAGGCACCCCCCACCACCACCACCACAGACACACCTTAATACAGTATTTACACAACAGCCCACATTTAATGCACTTGGTTACTGCAACACCTGCTTATAAATGGTGAACCATCTTCATAAATGTCCTTTATACACATCACATCTCTTTATATATATATATACACACACACACACACACACACACACACACGTGTGTTTAACATGACATGCAATTCTATAATAAGCAATATCTATGCATGCTACAAAGTTTTGACCAAACATTATATTGGAAATTCACAGATTTCCAGTGTGTGCAATAGGCCATTCACACGTTGCATTCACACTTTTTGCATACAATGTCGAAGAGTCACTACCTCCAACACCTCTGCACCCAAACGTGCTGACTTAACTGACTGTCATTTGGAATGTGTCACCCAGTTATGGTTCAGTGCTCATGGCATTTTGTTTTGTTGTCAAAACGTTCAGTAAAAAGGTCAGAATATAGCACAGGGCAAACAATTCTTTGAAGTGTGCAAAGAGTGTGCGGCGTGGCAAGCAGCAACTTCACAGAATTTCTCAATCAATCCACAACTTGTTTCCCCCCCTCTCCCTTTTTCTGTTTTAAAGCCAAGAATTATAAAACAAAACTGATTATTTTGTTGACAAGATACACAGCGTGCTAATCTATTTTAATTCAGGTCTGTGAGCAGACAGAACAAATGCACCAGGTGTGTGAATGGCTACACACACACACACAGCTCCTCCTACACTTCAAAATCTCATTTCACCTCATCTCATTACTCTCATCAATTCAAGGTGAGGTTACATCTGCCGTGGTGGTTATTTTGTAACTGAGCCAGAAAACTGGGGCAGTGTCAAGTAGTTTGTAGCTGCAGCCATTCAACCATTGCTAAGGAAGACTAAGTGTGCGCACAAACAGACACATTAAAAATAGCATGAGAGCAAAAACGCCATGACTTCCTTGTGCATAATCACAAAGCTGCACACATGCAAGAGTGTGCATCTGTACATAAGAGACAAGAGGCTGATGGTGTTAACCACTCCCATCATTATGTGGACCTGCTGTAGTTGAAACAATTAACCACACAGTCAGACTGCCAGTTAGCAGATTGAAGGTGAAAGCACATTTGACATGGAAGAGAAATACAACATAATGCATGAAGCACCTTAAAATCAGTACAGAAGATTAACCGATTAGTCTTTTTTCCCCCACCGCAAGACAGTTGCCAAACATTATCTGGTTCCAGCTTCCCAAATGATACTTTTCATTGTCACAATCAACTTTAAAACTAAAGATGTTTGAACAGAATACAGCATTTAAGACTTGGGCTCTGGAAAATTGACCTTAAATAACCTTTTATTGTAGCCCTACATATGACCACTGATTAAAAGACCTGGATCAATGGACTTGAAGAGAGATGATTTATGATCTTTTTATGACCATGGCACTTCACACCAGAGCTTCAATATTTCAACAATAGCCTAATTGGAAAAATCTTACAATTGAGAACCAGGCGCAACATCAAGTATTAACTCAACACATTTAACAAACTAGACTAGATCTTGGTGGCTTTCTTTCTATAAATTAGCCTTTTCCACAAACCACACCTGTTTTGCTTGTGTATTATTTCCCTTTTTGAATGCTCATGTACTGAACTGCAGCTTTGATAAGTGTATACCAACTAGGTGTGACCATCAGGGTGTGTGACCAGTGTGTACATGCAAAAGGAGAGACGATTACACATTTGGCCAACACAAAATACATCTGAAAAAGACACCCCAATAAAGAATATGATTCATATTAACTATATTTTGTAAAGCACTTTTAAACCAAGACTGAGCTCTGATTTGAAATAAAAACTCTTATAAGTCTACATGTCTTATTTATAAGTGTGAATCTGATTGAAGCCACTTAAATAAATACTGATGACTTGTACATTATTTTGTTGCCCTTTTATTAAAAGGTCCCCATCGTTGCTCAACTGTCGGGGGATCTCCATTATTCAACTGTTTTATATTTCATAACCATGCCTAGACAACAGCGTGACTGAGAAATTAAACGACAAGTTAATTATGTGTACCTCGTAACCCCCCAGGAATAACAAAGAAGTAGGAGAGAGGTCAAATGTGGGCTCTACACGTACAGATTGAAGTAGGAAAAGATGAGTCACTAAAATGTGTCCAGCATCTGTCAAGTGACTCCCCTCCAGCCTACCTGCAGCTCCGCAGTCGGCGCAGTTTCCATTCCCAGGTTTTCCCAGAAGCTGTTTCACACGCTGTCTGTTCTTTTCTTGATTCGAAGCCATAATGCAAATGGTTCTGCTCAAACTCTCACGCATCGAAAGTAAGATCGCAGCCGAGCGCGCGGGGACCGAGATCGCAAAAGCGCGTCGCGGCGCGCCTAAACAATTAAGTATGTAATATTAGGTGGAGGGTGGCTGAAGAGTGGAGCATGATCAGTCTAATGTAGATGCTCTTAAAACCCCATTTAGACACAGCAACAAATGCATTTTAGTCATCTCTCCGTCTTTCCCTAGAGTGAGACCCCCAGCGGTCATACTGGTAGCCTATAAGGAAACGCGCAGACAGACCATAAATACACCCACGTTTACATCCTTCACTACTCTTTTTGTCTCTCCTTCGCACAGATTAACGGCCTAAACTGAACAAACGCGGTTTCTCGATTACCTTATTTTTCATTTAAACACAAACTGATTTATATATATCTTTGATATATCAATCTTAGAAACGTTGTGCTGGAGGTTGTGAATTTAGAAATACTGAAGTCATAACTAAGTCCAAACATTGTCCCAATTCTTTTTTTTCCTGTCAAATTTAGGCCAAAACAATTTCGCACCCAGGTGTTGTCACTTGTGTCTGATTAGATCTGTGCTCGGGTTGGAAGGGGGCGGAGCTACCTTGGGATATGTATGATGTCACAAGCGTTGACCAATTAGCTGTGATCAGCCAAAAGAAGTAAAATCACCTGTGTAGGTTTACACCACATGCAGTTGTTGTTTTTTTCACCTGCCCCACAGACAACCCCAAGTCTGCACTGGAGGACATGCAATATTATTAAATACCCTTCAGTTATCTAAATAGTTTTTAAACGGTTTATGAATTGCATTGTATTTATATTGTATTCCTGTTATTGTGTCCACTCTCTGTAGTGTCCCAAAGTGATTTTACAGTATAACTTACATTGCATGCATGTATCTACAGTAGTTATAGCCGTCGCTACCCTTACAAAATGTTATTATGAGGATACATTAAGCTGGTTTTGTGCAAAACATTCCTTTAGTTTTGCATGTCACAAATCAAGACATTCATATAAGTTAATGGTCTTAGGAAATTTGTGCCATTTCCCCAGAGGTCATGTCTCCATCTAGTAAATGATGCTTAGGAAGAGGAACATGCTGTTACGGCAGCATTGAGGAAGCACTCTGCAGCAATCTACCATACTTTGTAAGAGCACACGAGCAAACGTGATGTTGAAAAGTGTCGTTGCTCAATTGTGCACATTGCTTTGTATCTTTTTGGTTCATATTCATTCAAAGGTAAGGCAGACAACACTAAGCATTAACATGTCCAAAGATTATGTAAGGCCTTTCCGAATCTTAGGCGGAGCATTACAAACTGAACTCACAGGCTGTGACTGTTTCAAAGTTTTTATTTTTCAAAAAAGGTCTAAAAATTCAGTACATGGTAAAAAGAAGTCACACTTTAAAAGAAATATTTGTAGATCTCAGTGGAGCCCAAACTCGGCTTGAAAAACAGAAATACTGAGTCAGATTTTTAGGATCAACTTAACAAAACGTGAAAAGAATTTGCAGGAAAAAAATATATTTAAAAAACCTTCCGCTTTCTACATGCAGTCAGATGTTTATCTTGGCTACAACACAGATGATTTTATTTCTGGTGAGTCCAGAAGGTCTGGAAAAGCAGGAACTCCAGATGAACTGGTGTAAGAGTATCTAAGTGATGACTTGGTATGAGGAGGCAGGAAACTCGTCTATCTGGAGGAGTTGGAGCTGGAACGAGAGCGGTGACGCCTGCGACCGGGAGATCTGGAGCGAGAGCGGCGACGCACTGGAGACCGTCTCCTCGGGGAGCGAGACCTGCAAGGACAAAAACTTTTTTTTTTAACTCTTGTAATGCAAAGGCAGGATGGATGAGCAGACTTAATGGTCTGAACCACAAAACATAAACATATGTTGACATAATACACAACGGTATGTCGTGTAAAATCAAATGCAGATGGACATAGCTGATGAACTCATAAGTGAAACTCAATCAAAAGCACCTTCTCCTCATGCGTGGTGGACTGCGACGCCACATAGGTGGTGGCGGCGGCATTCTGCGAGGGGGAGACGGTCTACGAGGTGGAGGACGGACTCGTTGAGCCAGCACAGCAGACGCAGTGATTTCCTGTCCGTCAATCTGACCTACCAATAACAAAGTCATCACAGAATGTTATTCAACACGTACGCACAGGTTAATCCTGCGATACAGGGGCACTGAACACTCTGGCCCACCTCCATCCATGTGTTTGAGGGCTTTCTGGGCCTCATCGGGAGTCTCAAACTCCACGTAAGCGTAGCCCCTGGACAGGTGTGGGTGGTGTCTGTCCATTGGCATTTCGACCATTTTGATTTTTCCATAAGTGGCAAAGATCTCCTGGATGTGGTCCTGAGTAAAAAAAAAGACATACAGAATGCTTATTAGAACCATATTAACAGAAAACTGCATGATTATCTGTGGAGGGATGTTGTTATTGTTGATGTAAAAACACAATACATGAGATCGACTGCTGACAACTAAACTAAAGAAATTAAAAACATGTTTACTGGACCACAATCATGATGATGATGATAATAATAATAATAATAATAATAATACCACCACCTTGAAGATTCTTTCTTTATTCTTTTTCACAATTCCATTTTGGTCCATGACATTACGAACCTAACAGGGTGTTTCTGAGCTAGTGCTAGTTCTGAACAAGTTCAATAATTTCACAGCTGACCTTGGTGACGTTCCTGGTCAGCCGCCCTAAGTGAACTTTGGTTGGTTTGGGGCTTGGGCTTCTTTTCCTTCGCTCCTTATCATCTCCCCTCTTCTGTGTTTTGGATCTGCAGAATCACAAACAAAACACAGATTACCCCCTTCATAAATCAAACAAGTGAAAATACAAGACACCAGAGTGTATAAATATTGTGTGGCTGCATTAGATGAAGGGACTTGCGCTGAGCGGGAGCGTCGACGGTTGTCATGGCGTCTACGGCTGGGGCTCGGGGAGCCTGAGGAACTGGAAGAGGAGGAGGAACGAGAGCTTGAAGAACCAGAGCGGCTGGAACCAGATGAGCTTGATCCACTTGAGGAACCGGAGCTGGAACCAGAGCTGCTTGAAGTAGAGCTAGATCTGGACCTGGTCAAAGCAAAGAAAAACCGGTTAGAAAATACTAGACTAATATTAATCTTAAGACCAATTTCATCATGAACACAAATAATATCATAAAGAGGTAACTTAGAAAACAAACCTGCTGCTGCTGCCAGTAGAAGCACTGCGGCGTTTCCTTACTTTGTCCCGTCCTCTCTCTTTGTCTCCATCCTTGGTTCCAGTCTTCTCTTTGCCTCTGTCTTTTGTTTTTTCCTCCTCCTTCCGCTTTGTGGGTGATGGTGCCCTAAAGTGAGAGGCAAGCTGCTGTTAGTTCGAGATCATACAAGTTGAGAATGGCAAAGGGCTGGAACTAACAATTATTTTCAGCGTAAGTCAATCTGTCAATAACTTCCCCAGAGCCAAAGATTGTGTCTTTGTCACTACTACGATACAAAAACAGGGCCTTTGAGAAGTTGGAACCAACAATAAATGAGATTTTGGTAGATAAATGACTAAAATGATCGCTCATTATCAAACTATTCGCCCACCAATTTTTACTGTGTAACTAAACTCGTCAACATGATCCAGCAATAGGCTTGTGGCATTAAATAAATTAAATGACTTAAAAACCAAAGGGGAGTAAGTGATTAAGAGTGTGAACTTCTTGCTGAGAGTAAACACAGACCGTAACATATACTCAGCAAACCGGAGGTAAACGGCGCAATCTTGCTAAAATTGCATGATTTGCATTAAACATTTAAAGTATTTCGCTGGCTTTAATGTTTTTGTAGGCCTACTGGGGTTGCGTATATAGTTTAATTTTACTACCGTTATCACTAAAACATCTACACTTTACAGCCAACAATTGTGATCTCGGATAAAAATCCGCCGCCATTGATTTTCATTCAACTGACTCCTCAAAACAAGGAGGAGGTAGCCAACGGGGGCTGCCTTTTAACGCTTACTACTCTATTCGTGAAGTTCACAAACTTTAAAATGGAACGCATTTTTTCCGTATATTATAAAATACACACTGGAATTTAAACTGGCATGACTGCAACTGAATGAAAGGCTAAACTTACATATCTTTCAAACGAGGTGATTTCGCTTCAACCACTTGCGGCCTGAGAAAACGTCGCTCGGTGATGACGACACAGGGGAAGTGACGTTTCCACCTGAGCGCCACTTACAACTCATTTGTTTATTTATGTTGTTGACGATAAAAAATATGAGTATAACGTTATGTGTATGACTGTATCGTAGCTATGCGAAGATGAAGTGTTTCATCATGGTACGTGACATAATTTAACCGAATAGGAAACACCAATCGAACTTCTCTCTTGCCGACGTGGTTTCGCAAGGTGAGCGCTTCACTTTATAGTGTGCTAGCTATAGCTATAGCTATAGCTAACTAGATCTGCTAACATCTGTTAGTTACAGACAAACTTAATGCCAGGTTGCTGCAGCGTATTCCCCCCACCACGACGACAAATCCTGTATAAACCTTTTTTATCTGGCTAAAAGTATATTTATGAATATGTAGTTTTTACACGTGTGGATCAGTATATATACGTGTTTTGTTATACTGAGATACGTTGGTACTGTGCAAAAACTACAAGTAAAATAAATCTTGTTATAACCCAAGAAGAATCCCATTACAAAGTGACCTGTTTTTTTTGTAATGGTGGCAACAATACACTGCTGCATTACTGGTGTTTTCACGTAGTAGAATATGTCCACGGGGCAGCACCTTTAGCCACACTGTTTACCAAGTGTTAGTTACAGTTTTTTTTATCAATATTCTAGAGATTAACAGCCAAACCCACAGAGTTCCCCTGGAGTGAGAGACCATGGGCCGGCTGGATGATGCTGCCAAACACAAAGTGGTGGAGCTGCGGAAGGCTGGTCTGAGTTTCCGTAAGATCAAAGCTGTGCTGGAGCTGGAGAACATCAAGGTGTCTGCCCAGGCCATCTACCTGTTCCTGAGGGAGTTTCAAGGGAGGCCACCAGGGAGGGTCAGACCTGTGGAGGCTGGAATCAGCACATCACCAGCACATGTGCAGCCTCGAGCTGGAGCAGTGCAAGAGAGCTGGAGTAACATTCATCTCCAAAACCTTCTGCGGGAGGCATCTCACCATGCTGGCTTTACAGCAGCTGCGAACTTTGCCACAAATACTTGTGCAAAGCCATCTGGGTCTGGGGAGACCACTGGAGGCAGCAGGCCAGAACAGCAACACGAGGGAGATAAGGAAGAAAATGACATCCAGATTGTTAGTGTCACCTCTCTAGCACAGAACAGCCAACGAAGAAGTCCCCAGTCCACTGTAACAAGGGCAGAGACAGGCGCTGCGTCTTCCACTCTAACATCTTCTGCCGCATTCATGAGAAGAAGGGTCACACCTTCTCCAGCCACCAATTCAATGCTGGCAGCTCGAAAGAGGCTTTTGGATAAGGCGCTGTCACACAGGATAAAGGCATGTACATATACAGCATTTCTAATTCATTTCTTAAAATCTGTCATAATCCCAATTGTTACGTTTGTAATTATTGTGTACAACAGCAGAAAAGCTGTGTCATTTGTCGAATACCATAAGAATCAGACCAACTTCCAGTCTTAACTTTCATGCATTGCTTTTCAACAGTCATTCCACCAGGTGGCATCATTGTTGAGGAGAGATCACTTGAGTGTCCAAGATGACGATTTGAGAAGCACAATGCAACAACCATCTGAAACATATGATCTCACTACTGAAAAGGTGAGAAAATAGGACACCTCAAATTGCTTTACTGACTTTGACAAAAGTGTCTGCTGGTACTTTACCAATGTACCTGTTAAGTCTAAGGTTATGTTTGTATGATGTTTTGCACCAGTAGCTGGTACCAGGTGGTATTCCAGCATATGTCCTCACCTGATATCTGGAAGCATATTTTTTGTTAATAAGGTTTCTTTTATAATTTTTCATCGTTTTTAACTATTTTTATGAAGTTGTTTTTTATGTTGCACAGACTGTTATGGGAAGTCAGCCTGCAGAGGGCGGTGCCCCCAGACGTTTTGTCACGCAGAGACCAGGTCTGTCTTTCCGTTCCCTTCACCCTCTCCCTCGGGTTGGCATCCGTCTTCCTAACCGGTCACCGTCACCTTTAACACCCTCGGCACCTGGGGTGGCGGTCATCCGTCTACAGACCCCTGGAGGCCAGGGCACCGCTCGTAGTGACGGGAACCTGGGCGCCCAGCAGGCTGTCCAGGACGCCGGAGCGAGAAGTGGTCTGCAGGATCAGATTCAGTCCCTGGGCTCTGAGATGCGCAGCTTGGGTCTGGCAGTGAAGATGCTGGTGGAGCAGCAGTGCCGCCTGGAAAGGGAGCAGGCGCAGCAGACACACATTCAGAAGCAGATCCTCAGCACTCTCCAGGGTTTCACCTCCAAACTGGGACGTTGTAGCAGTGTTCAACAGCAGCACAACAAAACTCCATCTCCCCCTGATTTGCCAACAGCTTCTGCATCTACCTCTTTCAGCCAAGACACCTTCAACTTCAGTCAAGGCACGTACACTCAGTGCAGCCAAACCCAGCCAAGCTACAACTCCTTGGAGAGTTTAGAAAATGTAGAGGCCTTTAAACTTCCAGGACTGAGCCCTTCAAGCATGAATGGGTTTCCACCATGTAGCAATGCTGAGAACCTCTCACTTACTCACACTCCCCCTCAAACACAAGCATATGCAGTTGCATACCCGCAGCAAAACAGTCAAACACACATGCCACCGTACACACAGTCCTATGTCTCTACGTACAGCCAGTCACATTCGCAGACTTTCAGAGGATCAGAGAGTAAAACATCGGACTTCCCGAGCAGCTGTCCGACGAGGACTCTCCAGGACTGCAGTGTGTCCACCCAGCCGGTGATGAACTCCAACCACTCTTCACACGATCAGCAGATCAATATTATCAAAGTGGAAGGGCCTTAAAGCGCTTTCAGATGCCACTGTGTGTTTTGGGACCATAAGGGCTTGGATGTGTTTTTTTTTGTTTAAAGATTCACTTTAGAATAATTATGTATGAGACACATTTTTACAATAAGCATATGCTGTAGCATTTCCTAAATTAATTTTATTTCCAAAGTACATTTTATGAGAATACAAACAGCAATAGAATAAAGGGATTACAGTGCTGTAATATGTGTTTCTTTGTTTTTAATGCAATGATTACAAAGTGGCAAGTTGTGTGCAGGCACTTCACATTTATTTGTCATTTTTTAACAACACTTGTATCCATTCTTTTGTATAACTAGGATTGGCATTAGTAACTTAGTTTTCATACCTCTATACTAAATGATTAACAAAATAAAGAGATGACTGTAATCCAAAACACGTTCCGATTTCAATGTGTAAGGCAGTGTGTCAGAAGTCATTTTTTGAAGTGTTTTTTATAAAGAATTTAACTAATCATATCTCAGTGAAAGATAACAGTGTCAGGTCAGTTGAAAAAAAACACGAGCAAGAGTTTTATAAGAATATTTGTCCAGCTACTGCAAAGGGCCAGAGTTTTCCCGTGACATGTCCTCCAGGTATTAAAACATGATGCAATTTGTTGGTTTTTATGAAAGCTGAACTAATACATTTTGGCCTTGCTAGCGGCATGACTCTGGGACTGGCAATGTCGGTCGGGTTTTCACTTATCCTGTGAAATATCTGTATATTTAGGATGGATGAAAATGTTTTACGGATGAGATATATGGTTTCCAGACATTCAATCTTAATTACTTTGTTAGCCTAATCCCCTGTTTTTCCCTCTAGCGCGGTGCAAACATTCATTCAACTCGCCAAGACAGTTGAGGTACGGAAGCCCGCGGGCTGGCTCCTCTTCTTACCAGATGTCCGCCATCTTATCTGGGTTTTGTTTACATTCGCCACCGACGGGTAACAACGATGTTTGTCGGCTGTGCGGCACTTATTGTTCAACTAAAAGCACCGAAGACACCAGGGGGGGTGGCATTACTCCTCACACCATAGAGCAGATTAGAGATTTGAAAGTTAGCAAATTATGTAACTTTACCGTCAGTTACCAAGTAACAGATCAGCTGAGTTCTAGGTTGTTGCTGATTGCTAGCTCTCTTTCAGGGTTTTAAAAAATGATGCACCTTACACAGAGTAGGACCTTTATATTGTAAGATTTAAGGATTTAGCCTTACTACGCCACTCTGGGATGTACTCACAATTTCACAATATTTGACACACACTTACCTTTCATTCACGAAGTAGCAAGAGCCAAAAATAAATTAAAGGAAACACAAGAACCTGTCCTACTCCACATAGCCAATAAATGAACATACACAGACACAAATGTACACATGAACACACTCTTTCACTTAGTCAGTCCAATATAAACAATCACTTACTTACTAGCTTTGCTTGAACACATAAACTTCTGCTAATAGAGTTGACCCTGCATTATGAGGTCCCTAAATTAAAATGACATGAGGCTAATGATGTTCTGCTCTGGGTGACCAAAGTCTACATGAGAGCAGGAGCAACGTTTTTGAGAGTACAATTGTTCAGTGAGAGGGTTTGTATTCCTAAACGGAGCCAAGGGAAGCTGCAGGTGACTTTACGACCATATTGGAAGCTCTTTTCCAGTCCACCACTCCAGCATCTCTGATGGTTGCCATTGTGGGCCTGCTGGTCCTGCACATCCTTTAATTCAGATTCAGCTATCAAAAAAGAAACGAGCCTCCAGGACCTTAACTTCTCCTCCTGCTTGGTAACTTGTTGCAGCTAGATCTCAAGAAACCACACACCACACACTCTTTTCAAGGTACCTACAGGCTCCACAATTAATATGATTATTCTATAGCACTCCATAGTTTTCACTGACATTGAACATATTTATTTCAGACTTAAGAGCACCATAAATGTATTGAAAATAAATGTTAATCATCAAATGCATATTATAAA